>PNEQ01004315.1:9708-45634 GCA_003012365.1 Medauroidea extradentata
ACATTAGTGTTACAGGTCTATATTACTTCTTAATACTTACCACTGCATGTAACATAGACATCTGCTTAGGTGAATGCTTATAATTTAATATAGACCTATGTAATAATAGCTGGATTTAGTTATGCAATGGTTATTTTTATTTATACTTAAAATTTATATCATAAAAACATTTTGTTCTATCTACGAATATTTTTAATACCTTTCACATTAAATTTAATTTTTTTAAGAATTTCTCATTCTCGTCTCGTTTCTCGTGAGAAAATGTTTTTATTTCTCGAAAATTTCTCGGAAGCCAAAATCCCATTCTCGCACAACCCTAGTAACATGTAAACACCTACTCTGAAGAACAGAGACGTAGCTAAGGAGGGGCCTGACAAGCCCAGGCCACCACCTTTCCCCCCAAAACCATCCTCTCTTTTTCTCCACCTGGGTTTTCAGCAAAAGGAGAACATTTTTTTTTTGTAGGATAAGTGGTATGAACTAGGAAGGGTCCACACATGCTCTTGATAACCAACACTGTGCACTCACTACCTTTGTCTCTTCCTCCTTTAGCCTCTCATCTGTCCTTCCTCAACAAGCTAATGGTAAATAAGGCTTTCGAAGAGCCATTCGCTTACTCATTATGTTTTGAGAATGAGTTATAGCATACAGTGTATGCAAGTAGGCTTTATAAAATACGAAGAAACGTCTGTTTGCAAGAACTTTGGAGTTATATTTCAACACAAACTCTAAAGTTATATGTACTATGTATTTAACACGTCCCGTTGTCAGTGTAGTACGTGTATGGACACTTACATAAAACTTTTTATTTGTATAATTTGTATGGCAAGATAAGCATGGTTCTGTATTTTATGTACTGTAAAATACTTTGTCTTTAAAATAAAAACAAAGCACATAAGCATAATCAAATTGCAAACAGCACCTGCATTACTACCGTATCAATGTGAACTTACTTTGAAACTTAAGTGCACAAAATATACAAGAAAACAATGGTTAATTTATATCTTGAATTAGTACAGCCATTGCCATATTTTGTATGGTTTGTCATAACTGCTTGTTGTATTATAAATAACCATTCTCAACATTCTGAAGACCGTTATTACGTACCTGTCAAGTACTGCATCAATTTTTTGGTGGAGTTTCACATCTCGTCCTCAGCAAGATCAATAAGAGAGGGTACACAACAAACCTTACACGTGATAGGGATTAAGGGAGGTAACGACTGTGACCATTGCTAAGGAACCATCCCAGCATTTGCCTGGAGTAACATAGCGAAATCATGGAAAACACGTGTCAGGATAACTGGACTGGGCATCGAACTTGGATCCTCCCGAATGAGAGTTCAGCGTGTTATCGCTGCGCCACATCACTTAGTTATTGTGTAGTTAACTCCTTAAAGTATTAAACTTCATTAAATGAATTGACATATGGTAATTAGAATAATTTCATAAGAAAGAATAACTTTTTTATTTCAAGGCATGAATAAGTAAAGACATGCAAAATTCTCGTTATTTTTTACGGCAGACTGAGTTCTAGATATTGTACATGAGTTTAACGCCGTCGGGTGGGATCGGGATAGCGAACTAAGTTGCTGCTATGAATCTATGTGTTATGATGAAAGGGCGCCAGCAATACTCCCTAGGTATTGCACTTCGAGACTCTTATGCCTTAGGTTGTGGTTACATTCGGCATGTTCGATATCCCAGCCGGTACGTTGAAACTGAATGCTGACTTATGTTATAACTGGGTGTTGGCCCCCAGTACGCCTGATACACTACAAAAGTTACACTGTGAATTGAAAATTACGTAACACGACGGTTCAACGCAGTATGATTTATTGACACGAATTACACAGTGCCAGAAATAATTACTTATGCACGCACGAGGTAGGCGTAGTTATGCAACCCTGGCAAAGCATTGCTATACTTGATTACTGGATTAACTAGTGATGGCTGTCTCTGCGCGGTGACACTGACCTGCCGGTATATCGCACGTGGTTGTTATGTGGTCCGTGTGAAGCAGATATGACTCTAAGGCATATGAAAATGCACTTCCTTGAGCAGCGAGGATCTGGCGAACACTAGGGTGGGCCATCAGGTTCGCTTGGAAGCGGACGTAGATAATGTTGGTTGAAATGAGCGCTCTCTTAGCTAACAAACCACAGGGCAGCCGTTCCCGTGCACGTTGCAGTGTGGTAGGACTCTACAAGTGGTGTTAGTAGTCCTGCGCGAAGTGTGGCGGAATGCGTTAGGCCGGATGTATGATGAACGGCACGTAACACACCTCTCACACAATGATGCTCTTCACTAAGTGACTTGCATGAATGCGTGATAATGAAATGAGTGGTAGATGCACTGCTTATATGAACACTGGAGCACTATGGCAATGTGGTAACCTGCACGTGGTCGGTCACAAAAACATGAATTATGCCCTCAAAATTACACTGAAATATAAAATATTGATAGCGATGTATGCGCCGAATGATAATGAACAATAATTAGCTGCGGTATGCTTCGTACAATGAATTATGAGCTTGGATGGCTCTCGATACAGAATTCCCTAGCCACGTGGCGGTGATAATGCCGACGCGGATTTTAAGTTAAAAGTACCAAAATGGTAATAATTATTAGTTTAAGCGGACGCGCAATGCGATGGGGATGTCTGGTAACGTGTGTGAGCAAGGTGAACCGGTATACTAAAGAAGACTATTGAAACTAACAATCAGTAAGCAAAAGTTGATGTGCACACGGACAGCTGTCTCACCTCTCCAGACGACTTCGACGAACTGCCATGAGGAAGGCAGCCGCTAAGGGCTCCTTGCCACGCTACGGGGTTCACACACTTCCAGTACCTCGTTCGTGCATGTTAAATGATTGATATTAACGTTTTATGAAAATGGTACATACTAAATTACATAATAAATGGCGTTACATATTTTGTTGATATTGAATGATGCGTTTCTGTCTGCTGCAATATGAAAGTAAACATTGAAAACATGGTGATTTTCGGGCACAAGCGTGTCGGCATGTTTACATGTCTCCCGTGCCTCGATGTACACTGCTTGAAATGAAAACACAATTACACTCACTATTACATGCAAAATAACACTGCGTGGATGCGGGAAAATTTATGGGAGAGTCTGAAAATGAGGCCTGAGCTTTGTTGATGTTGCACAATTGCGCCGTTATGGGCTTAACCCATACGCTGGCCCTTTGGCTGGCGTCAAGTTAGACTGTTTCTATTGTGCGAGTGTCTCAAAGGTCATGAAATAATAAGTTTGCTATTAAAGAACAACCAATCTCCGGAACCTAAGTTGTACATAAAAACTGTTTTGAATGGCAAGGAGCTAATTACAAAAATGGGAGATTGTAATTGTATGCATATAACAGAGTGGAGTAGAGCCTCTCCTCAAATAGAAACAAGAATTTTACAGTTTCTTACGAATACGTTATGTTTACGGAAGTCAAAATAGAATAAAATTGCAAGACAGTTTTTTTTACTTATAGCATATTCTTGAGCAGATATTCTGTATTATTTATAGTGCAGCTTATGAAATTGTAATTTCATACATTTAAATGTGACCTTAGATTATGTACTTTAGAATTTGGTACTAAACAAGTAAATTTGGCAAAAAAATGTTTCCTGGTCTTTTTTTACATTAACTTTTTAAGTCCTTTAGGTAGCAGTAAACACATTTAGCGTTAAGATCTTAAGCCAATCGAACCCACTGAATAACAAGAAAATTTTTAATAAAAAGAATTTAAAAATGTAACATTTTAGTGAGTGCTGCATTCAGAAGTTTCATTACGCTTACATCTACTTGCTACTGTTTCCTGCTTCCATATGTAATTACTATTTTATTCTGAAGTGAATAAAAATGTAATTGTTCTGACACTGCTATGCAGTAAAAGTCAAGATAAAGGTACTATCCTACTTATGGAAAAATATAGCATTCAATAATAATACTGTATTTGTGAAGCTGTTAAAAACTATGGTCTTGAGAGCCAATGAGGGTTAACAATGTGGATACTGAATGCAAGGGTGGGGGAAATGGGAGATCCACGTGAAAAACCACTAACCAACGACTTTGTCCCGCATGATTACCACTGGCGAAAATCTGGAATGACCCAGTTAGGAATTGAGGCCTCAAATACTATTTAAATTACAGTCATACAGCACACAATGTCCTTCTAGTATTAAAAAATTATTTTATGACATCCTTGTAAAATTGCTTTCAGAAACTAATTTTCTCAGAAAAAACACTAATTTTCTGCCAGTTATATATTCTGAACTGAAGCATGATAAACGCTTAAATAGCACCATTTTTCACCTTGAAATCAAATTTTCCCGGGGGAGAACCCCTGGACCCCCCACATTATTTTGGGGGAGGGGTTAAAGCAAAATGTGAGCCACCCCCACCCAAACTGAAATCCTAGCTACATCCCTGCTGAAGAAGTCAGGGCTCTAAGGTAGGCAGCACCCATAACAAAACAATAAATTCAGATTACCATTAAAATAGGTATTGTCTGCATTCCAGTAACTATTCAGTGATATGTTTCTGATGTCAAGTCTCCAAGATTCCCTAAAAAGAACTGTTAAAATAGGAATTCCATTTCCTGAGAGTAAGGAGAAAACCAGGCAGATTTTTAAATGTAAAATATGTTAAAATACAATGTAATAATTATTGTTTTCTGCAGAGTATTATGACTGTATCACTAACTGGGTGAGACATTTGTGCTTAATATGGTAGTGTGGCTCTCTCTACTCCCATTACTAAAATGCAAAAATGTCAATAATTGGAAAAAAGCATTATTTCTTATTTTTAAAATTATAGTTATTTGCACTCCATATATAAATGAACTTAAAAATGATGCAGGCTGGAGAATTTCCATCAGTAAGTCTGCTTACAAAGAAATACCCAGTATAACATTAAGTTATTTTGTAGGTGGTTCTTAACCACATTAACTATTGTTACAGAATGAAGTTTTATGTTGCATAGCTTCATATTATTAATGGTATTATACTGTCTGCAGTGTAATTAGTGTTTGTGGAAATGCTTGCAACATTCTCGCAATAAAATAAAGATGTCTAAAGGCTTTCCTAGTAATTTAATCTTTGTATAGAAGTTAAGCAGTGTAAAAGTCATAATTTTAACAAATGTTACACCATATATACATTACAACAGGGACTATCAGGGTTGAGAAGCTATTAAACCCTGATGATGCCCGCGGTAATGTATTTTGAAGCACTAGTAAACTCACTTTAAATGTAGGTCAAACAGCAACCATTCCTAATATGTGACGTACAGCAGTTTCAAAATTGAAACTTTCCAGGAATAGAAACATGATCACAGGTAGCACCTAAAAACGTCACATCTTATGTAACCAAGCTAGTGTCCCTGCTCATTCAAAATTCTTGCTGACAGGCTTTAATTACAATGGAGTAATTTTGGTTTTATTTCACTAAGCATATGGAAATTACGGACTACATATTGCAGTGTGTAACCAAACAATACATATGTAAGTTTCTTGACATTTTTATACAAGTTTTACTTGAGTTGCAAAGCACTGAAATCTCATTCTGCCCATCCACACAACATTTTTCCGATGTTACTGTACTCCTTCATAGAACAGTATCAACGTGTAGAGCATCAGTAAGAGAGCTGGAGGTACTATGGATGTGCTGTTCTGCAGGTACACATCAAGCAGCAACACTAGACGTGATTTCAGACTATACGTGCGACTGGCCCTCGTGATGGGACTCACGTGGACAGTTGGACTTGTTGCTGGTTCCCTCGACATGGAAGGCCTGTGGTACGCTTTCATAGCACTCAACACACTACAAGGACTCTTCATATTCCTTGCATTCACCTGCACTGACAAGGTAAGCTGCATTTCCACAATCATAATCTCTAAACAACTCTTTTGTGACTTCAGAACTCTACCTGCCAAGCTTGCAGCCAATGAGTTTAAATGTGGAATTGGTATTAAAGAAATTACTTCTTACTGGATCAGTTTTACTGTAGAGACAGCATCAGTGGCGTTTCTTGAACAAACATACACTTTAGATGTGAATGTATATTTTGCAAAATCCAATTTCAGTGTTATAAAATTTCAAAAAATCCTTATTGATGCAACATTCCTCAAGGAATTTCACATAGAATATTATATATAATTGCCTAAAAGAATTATTTTAAAACTTTTATTGCAAAATTGAATGAAGGTGCCCTCTGGCAGGGAGTTAATGTCATAATGAACACATGCAACATTTTAACCACTTATGTGCATTATTTGTACCACCTGTAAGATTTTTTTCCCCTTCAAATATGTGTAATTAATTACCTACTTTAAAATGTGAGATAAATCAACACCTACTCTCACAACTACCAAAATAACTATGAGTTGTAGCCTACAAAATATAGCCTATAGTCTGTCTCACATAAGAACTCCGGTTTTTGACAGTGCTGAAGACCTATGATGTGTAGAAATT
Source organism: Medauroidea extradentata (assembly GCA_003012365.1). Lineage (NCBI taxonomy): Eukaryota > Metazoa > Arthropoda > Insecta > Phasmatodea > Phasmatidae > Medauroidea > Medauroidea extradentata. The sequence continues at coordinate 16,198 of PNEQ01004315.1, forward strand.
TCTATGGAAAAATACTTTTAATTTTGGTGTACTGCACAGTTTGAGAGTTAGCGGAGTGTGTTTGTTCAAAAATGACTCGTGGCACAGGAAAACACTGCTTATTCCATGGTCACAACTGTAAAAAGGAATGTAAACAAAACTGTAAAAAAAATGGAATTCTTACACGAGATTGCCTCTAATATCAAATTTGCACAGCAATTCTAATTATTAATACATTTGAAGTATAATTGTTACAAGACTTCAATGTGGATAGTATCAGCAAGTTTTACAATCTTAACTACCTACGTAGGCAAGTTGTTATAAAGTGTATAAAAATGCATGTTGCGGTGTTGCAGGTGATACGAGCAGTGATCACTCAGTGCGAAGGCACTTGCTGCTCGTGTTGCGGCTCCAGGAAGGCCCACCGACCACCCTCATTCTCCTGGTCAGGCACTTCCAGCTCCAGCACACACAAGTCTAGACTGGGCTCCAGCAGTGATGGTAGCACAAACCCACGTCCTCCTGGTCTTCCAGACACCCTCTACTGACCTGCCGTGGCTTTCCATTGTGTTCGCATCAAGACGCAGCATGCGGTTGTCAGTTCCTGCTCTACCTTGCAGCTGGTGCCAAATGTACATGCATGCAGTATTCCACAGGACTGGTTCCTGTCGTGTAAACACTCAAGAGCAGTATGTGGGATTGCTACCTTGAAAATATCTTTGTTATTTTGAATCAGTGATGAATGTTTGTATGTACTGTAAAAAATACAGCATGAATAACTACAAACTTTTTACAGTTTTACATACTATACTATGTAAATAAAACTGCAAGTCAATGTACAAATATTACTAATTCTTGCCTGACAAAAATTATCAGTACATTAACGTAATGTACAGGACTATATTTTCTAGTTTGTGGTAATACAGTATTTTCATTCTCGATTACGTGAATGATTTTTTGAACTGATGCTATTCACAACAAGAGTTGGTGAAGATTTTTTATATTCAAACTAAATGATAGATTTAGTAAATATATTGTGATTTTTATCTCCCTTGGCAAGATCAACATGAGTATCGAGGTGCTAGCACTTACTGATGATAGTTGCTTAGTCCTGGAAATATTCATGTTGTTCAGACATCTCTGAAGTACTCGAGTAAAGAGTATACAATGTTGATGTTTGTAGCTGTATTTATATGCACTTTTGTTGCATGAAAACCATGCATTTCTTAGTATGTTTAAAATATATTTGTTATTGATAGTATTTAATAGTAAAAGTACAGTATAAATATGAAATATATATAACAATCGATCACATGCTAAAAAGAAGCTGATTTATGAGATAGTATTTTGAACACACATTTCTACAGTCCTTACAATCATGGTATTAATGTTGTAACATGGCCACTGCACAGTAATTTACTCAGATCACCTCTTAAAATTGTATTAATTTAAAACAATGTGTTCGACTATGTAAAATATTTTTTCAGTAAAAAATTTTCGTGTGGGTTACGATAATTGCAAAAGTGGCATTCTTGTGTCATACTTTACATAATGTCAGTGCCTTTGCCTCTTTAAACATTTTGTGACATTGTAATTTAACTTACAAATTACATATATGCAATGGTGTACCAAACCAGAGAATCAAGACACATTTGTGTAGTATTGTTTAGCCACATTATTGTACACTTCAAATATGTTAATTACTAATTGTGAATATAGATGCCAATGTTAAGTATCATCCATTAATGTTGGATTTTGATACAAGTCATACTTCCACCTCGTTTCTTTGCTGTCCAAAAGTGGTGTGATTTCCAATTTTTTAATTTACAGTTATACAAGCCGATGAAATTTAAAAAGTAAATAAACTATGTAAAGCATATTTCTGAACATGGATTTTTTAAGAAATTCTTTTTACACTGTACCCTAACATAGAGGTTGGAATTTTAAAAAATTCAACACAACTCGGAAGATGATAGTGATGTCGTAAAAGATGTCTTAGAGGACCAATATTAACGTCTAATGTTCAAACCTTATTTAAGAATGACTTCCACCGCAGAAACGTAACAAAGTGATGTAACCACAGCATGACCAAAATATTCACTAGTGCTAGTGGAATATATTTGTCACAGGCAGAAACCAGGCTAAAATAGAACAATAAAACTGTAAACTGAATACTTACCAAACTTCTGGTTTGAGGAGGAAGTAGCCCTACACATGGCCAGGAACTCATTTCCAAGTGTCTCAGGTTGTCTATACAGTTACGGTTCATATATATCCCAAGAGACAATGCTCTGGCCAGTCTGAAAAAATCATTTCAAATAATTGGAAAAGAAACAGCCCAAGTCATTCTAAGAGGAGTATCTATTTGTCATCTCACTACTTCGACAAAGTTCGGGTTAATAATTTCCCTCCAACTTGCCTGGTACTAATCAAGTAGCTGGGCAAAAATAAATACTTGAAATTTCTATTAAAAAAAAGTAGGTACAGTAAACATAAAATTGGACCAAAATAACACTCTTGTCAGTTAAATAAATACTTTTTCTGTAAATTATTTGTACGGGATATTTTGTTTGTAGAGTGTATTTTCATTTTTTAATTGGGTTTCACATGACACTTTTTTACATGCTAATGTATATATTAAATCGCAAAAATAAATCCTGCCTAACCATTGGTGAAGTACGCTACAACAGTAATATAAAATGTTAAGAATACTATGAAAATCACTTTTTAAATATTATTTTACTCTTACTTTGCAACATTAAATTCACTCAGCTACACAAAAAAAATACACGTAAAAAAATTTGTGTTTCTCCGAAGTTAAAAATGCAGAAAGATAAACATATAGTTTATGTACCAATCCCCGCATCCTGCACCGATAGGTTACAATGTAAGTCAGCTTGTCTGCGAGTCATATCCGCCATTCCACACGTCCGGGACTGTGGGTACCAAGTGACCTTTGTCTGTCATGCATGCATCAGTGTTGTTAACTTACACACTATACAAGATCCCAGTACATTACAATATACTGTATAAACAAATCATCAACATTGCTAATCATGTAACTAACATCATCTCTGTAATATGGTTTTTTCTAAATTGAATCATACACTTCAAAATATGCACACTTAAAATTTTTAATTTAAATGTTTAATCCCTAGTGCTAGTTTTTCCTGTAGCAATCACCAAATCACCAACACAAAATATACTAATACCTCACCTGTCACAATATCCGTCAAAACTTACCGTAGGAATTCAGAATAAATGGAAAACATTCTTATATTTGTAATGCATCGTAAGTTACGATCATGTTAAAGGTACGCATGTAAATACACTAAATTATTGGTGCATTAGCCGAAATATTGGTCCCTCACACAACTACAAAAAATTAGAAATACAAACGACTGACAGAAGCATTTTTTTTATGCATAGTGCATCTTTTAAGTGCTGTAGCATTGTTTGCATACACAATACTCAACAACTTTTCCTGTACATTTTTGTGTGTTTATTGTTTTGGTTCCACAGCTTTTCTTGCATTCTTTTATAAAATCATATTTATATTTAAAATTTAGGTGTAATGCCAACACAAGTTTTTTTTTCTTACTTAGTAAACTCTACCTCAGAAAAATTGTAGACACTAGATGTCAAAGATTTTTCATGGCTTATAACGAGCTATAGAAAATTTACTCATTACTGCCCACAAAAATTATCCTGTAATAATTTTAGAATAATTTTGTAAATTTTTGCACTCATAAAACAAATGATGGAGACAAATATATTTATACCTTGTCTTAATTTATGGAACTGGATTCTCAGAAAATAAAAATCTGCCTTTCAGATGTATCATAATAGTGGCTGAAATTGGTTTGTTAACACTTTCATAGTAGATGTAAAAATTATTTCTTTAATGTCTATAAGTGTATAATGCATTGCAATTTATAACTGAAATAAATGAACAAAAAATGTTTTATAGCTACTTTTGTAATGTTTGTATGTCATATCTGCATACCTGAAATAAATTGAGATGAGAGCTGGCTGTATGTACTATAGTATTATTACATGCTTTAATAGAAACTAACCATTGCCAATACAAAGCTGCATCAACACTAGATATACCACGCAAAACAAAGAAGCGTGGCATGGCAGCGGAACTACATAGACAGACCTAGGTAGCCAAGGATGCCATAAATAGAAAAAAATGTCCTAGAAAACATTGTATGGTAACACCAGTGGTGAAATGTCGGGAATTTTAAGGTGGAGATAATCTTTTAAATGAGCTGCTTACTGGTGATAACAATTTGAAAATTTTTTGCTGCACGTCATCTAGAGGATTTGAACATGTTAACGCCTACTAAACCTATTATGGAAACACAACATATATTATAGAACTTCTGTACTATCACAGACTTACTGCAACTGTATGCAAAAATGAAATTGGTTGAAAATGTGCCAACAAAGGCTATTTTAATATTGATGTTAAAGTCAATTGTACACTTAAATGTTTTTGGTGTAGGTTACCAATATCCAAATTATGATATATCGATAACATACACTTTTGATATAAGTTTATGGTATAAATTTCTTGATATTGATCTTCTAACATAAATTTCTTGATACTTATCAATATTTCAATAGTAATGTTTAGATACCTTAACTTTTAAAATAGTCTACCTAACATTGATTTTTCTCAAGCATCGACTTATATATAACATTGGTAAACATCCTTGCTGTGTTTGAAATTAACAAAATTGATGATGAACATAACATATGGCATGATAATACTAGTTTTTACTATGCCTAACAATTTAATATGAATATTGCAATACCAATTAAGTACGCTTGGAAACTCACTTTTAGAATCACGTTATAAAGACAAACAAATCAAATGTTCTTAAATGCATAGAGTAATTAACATGTAATAATAGCAGTTTACCATCGCCATTGGGCTACCGCCTGGTGACAAATTAACTCTTCACTATTCCTATGATACTAGCCTTCCAGACCCTTCCTAAACCACTCCAGCCCCTCTAACAGTCACCAATTCATCCTGCAGAACTTTTCCCTCCCTTACAGTCCTAACCAGCATAGACTGTCTACAACTTTCCGTTCTCCTCCATGCCCTGAATCTTTTCACTGTTGGTTCCTCTCCCCTTGAATACTCCCTTAGCTCGCAAAGCAACCTTTCCCATCTACCCTATCACCTTGCACATCCTGAACAACCATTCTATTCTCACCATCGTATCTCTGCCTTTTCCATTTATTCATTACCCATCATGCTGCCCTTCTCTTCACCTTCTCCAGTTCTTGTACCTGCACCGTCACATACGGATCCCACTCTGTGGCTGAGTATTCCTACACTGGCCAAACCATTGTGCAATATGCCTTCTTCACTTCACCTCTCAACTCCCTTCAACACCTTTCCCAGTAGGCTCAAAGCTCTTCTTCCCTTTTTAACCACTCTATCCATCTGTTCTGTCCACCTCAGATCAGCCTGTAACACACCCCCTAGGTACCCATATTCTGTGGCTTCCTCTATTTCCTGCCCATCCCATTTACATACATCTCTGCTCACCATTTTCTTCCTCACATAAAAATTAAAAATAAACACTGTGATTTCTTATTGTATGGAGTTTTTGGGATTGTTTAAGTGGATAAAAAAATATGTGTAACTTACAATATTAGAATAATGGTTCTGGAAACAACTGGAACAGAATGGATAGTTGTAGTGTGGTGTAAGGTAAATTGATACTGTCAAATTACATTGCCTACTGCTTTTCCTTAATGAAATTTTATGTATATACTGTCAAAGTGAAGGTGGTTTAATGTAGTATCAGTCAATTAGCGATGCTGATTTAAAGATACTGTACACAAATTGCATGAAAATAATATTCGTATTTACCCGTAGAATAAAAGAAGGTGTCTGTTTTACTGCCTCATACTTCGTATGGTAGAATACAAGCACAGTAATCAAACTTTTCTTTTTCCAAATCAGTACCTGAGAAGCATAAGGGGGTAGGTCCAAAATTGTTGTAAATAAGATACGCATATCAATCTTCTCAGAATTTCATAGGCTTTCAGATGCATGTAGTGGTAAGTCCAAATGAAGGGGCTGCAGTGGCAGCGGGGTCAGATCTCTCACCTCCCACCAAGGCGATCCGGGTTCGAATTCCGGCAGGGTCGGTCACAGGATTTTAACACATGGGAATCATGCCGGATGATGCCACTGGTCTGTGGGTTTTCTCAGGGATTTTTCGTTTCCCCCGCCTATTCATATCAGTGCTGCTCAATACTCACATCATATCACCCCTTATCAGCGCTAAAGATATCAATGTTAAGCGCTGACCAAAACCTCTTCACTCACACTCCAAATGAATCCGCAAACAGAAAAACGACAGAAACAAAACAATGTAGATTGCCAACAGAAGTGTTTAAACTCTTGTCGTGAAAAAGTGACGTTTTGGACTTACCACCTTATGCTTCTCAGGTACAGAAATAATTTGTTGGCATTGTCTAGTGAAATAAATCTAAATAATTATCAGTAGGGTAACATATAAAAATTTACGATGTGAAACTGTTATCGCAATATAAAAAAAGAGCAGGCGAGTTTAATTTTACAATTCTATACCAGTAAATTTGTGTAGTGAATAGTAAAATAAAACACGTCTGCTTTTTTTACTTTGTGAAACCAAAATGGTAAATGTTGTATATTAGTTTTCACGTTAAAGAGAATAAAGATTGCTGGAGCCATGCTTTAGGATTGTGAGCGAAGGAAGTATTTCATAAATTCATCAAAAAAAAACATTTTGATAAATTGTTTATCTTTATAATGTAAACAATGGGAAAAAAAGGGCGGGAAGTGGGCGGAGTTTGAGCCCAACCAGGGATGTTAGACGTACCAGGATTCTGGTACACGTACCAGTTTTCAGGGTGCTGTACCATGTACCAGGACACTTTCGTCCTGGTACGCAAAAGTACCAGGATTTCAGAATTTTGCATTTGATTGTATTAAAATCCATCATTAAACAGTATTTTCATCACAACCTTTCTAAATAAATAAATGTGTTTTGGCACGATACTTCTTCTGAATTCAGAGCATGAATCTGCGCATGTAGTTATTGCAAGTTATTGCATCATTTAAGCTTTGGTAGACATGAACATCTGATTTTCTGTTCATTCAGAGTATTCTTTAAACATTTTCAATATATTTTTCTCTTAAAATACTTAACGCATGTTTTAGTACTTCATATTTTTTCATGCCTGTAAGCACTTGCAAATTTTTTTTTACTACGTACCAGGTTTTTGTTTAAATTACCAGCTTTTTTGTGGTGTCAGTACCAGGATTTTGGAGTTACCATCTAACACTCCTGAGCCCAACCACCCTGATTGCAGCGCCAAAGACACACAACACTCTTGATAACTTGGTAAATTGCAGCCAAACAACAAGGGGGTCAAGTTTCCAGGCGAGTGTCCAGACCTGTTCTTCTACAGCCACGTCCACAGCTCATAAAAAGCAAACAGTGTTGTTTCTAGTTTGATTATAATTACCAACATACAAATTCAAAGCATAAGAATTTAAATTTTAACTGTTGTCATACAAAATGTAATGCCTTGTGCAGCGTTGAAGGCAGAAATTTAAATCAGCATGACTAGGGAGTGACGTAATTTACTAAATGATGACGCACAAAGAGTTTACTATGATAAGAATTGATATCTGAATAAAAAAGTAAAATGTGAAAAAAGGGCACTTCATTAGACAATACCTATTGGATGTACAATTAGTCCTTGGAATAGAATCCCAGAGCTATCTTACATTCCATGCGTTTTGCTCAGCACTTAAAAACAATATACAGACAGCACACTGAGCAACCACACACATTAAACAAGATAGGTGTGACCACCCCGAATGTCTCTGCCAAGGCCACCACAGGGTCACCTGTGCCTCCTGTCATCAGAACTTCCACTACATTGCCTGGGATGGGCAAACCGCCCAAGAAACATGGAAGGGCTTTACTTCCGTTGCCACACCTGCAAAGAGGGAGTTCGACAGGACGCCAACTTAGATACCTCATATCAAGAAAAGGGCTCATGGCCCATCAACCAAAAAGTACCATAGGCGATTCGGAATAAAGTGAGCACTCAAAAAAGCCCTGATTAGTTTCTATTTTCTGCCAGTTTATATCTTTCAGCTGCATGTACACATAAACATTGCCACGTACTTGTATTTACATAGGCTTGTACAATGTTTACAGCTACATTACACTGCTCCGATAAATGTTATCTATAATACCTACTCATTAAATAAACTGGCACTGTATGTATGCTATACTCAATGGTAATCTTAGTTATAAATACCTGCGAGTTAAAGTTATTTAACACTGGTTTCCGTGCATCGACTCTTAATTTATATGACACGCACTACTGCAGTTACAAATCTTGTAAATGTGTGCGTAGTACATTAATTTGTAATTGAAAACAACACACACACAACGCAAGCAATTCAAGTTTCGTTCAGCATACTGCCACGAACGACGACGCGATTAACAAAAAGAATAATAATGTATTTTCTTAATGTGTGAGACAAAAAAAAAAAGCTATTTCTGATTCCATAAGCTCAGGCTGGCGATCGTAAAACATAACAGATTACTAATGACTTCACATCATTTAGCAGTCATATTCATAAACCGTTACTTCTAATACTTTTAAATGTGTTCATCAGAAACCTGTATGTATTACACAACAGACAACACTCAATAACTCAACACGCTTCCAGTTCCAAGCGAGCAAAGTGACAAAAACTTAACTCTGATTCCATCTGTCGGTGGAACTTTGAACTACGTCTGTGGAGCAAGTGTTAGCGGCAATGTGTCAACGATAGTTTTGAAGTTCAGCGAGCTGTGTAATCACTTAGCGCTGGAGCTAAATTAAGTCAAATTACACAGTCAGTATGTCAATAAGTTCATAAATAATTTTTTTAAAGTACATGATATACAGAGAGGTTGATTGCATTTGACATTCTTTCACTAATACTGAATTCAAATAAGAAAATACACTGAACTACATGCAATGATTTGCTACCAACCATACAAACAATACTGTAACTATTTGACTAATATGCCGTAACGGCTAGTGATTTTTCAAAGGTTAAATCTTTAGTGTTCACTTTATTCCGAATGACTTAATTACAGAGTACGCAGGGAAACCCCTTGAAGACCCTCAACAATTCCTCGCCGCCAGCGAACAAAAGTTCAGGTGCACCAAATTGCCTACCTCGACTATTCAAGGCCAAGTTACAGCTAGAAGGGGAAACCCAGAAATGGTGGAAGAAACATTGTGAATTTATTGTCATCTGAAACCAATTCTCCACCCGGTTTCAAGCACACTTCTCTGGCAAGGCAGTAATCGGTCGGTTGATTGAAGAACTATACACCCAATACCAGAAACCTTTGGAGTAAGCAAAGTTGTTCATCCGCCGGAAAGTGATGCTACTGCAGCGTCTACAGCCGAACCACACCCAAGGGATGATCATTTGGAGGCAACTACCAAAAATTAAGCACCACCTCCAAAACCTAATGCCTACCTCTATTGAAGACCTTGTGCATCGTACAAGAGTCAGACAACAAGATATAGTGGGCGAGAAATAAGTGAAAAGTGCCACCAGGGCAACTCACAACAAAGAGACTGCACCAGTTAGGTTCGAGAGGAAGACCAGTGCACCACCACCTCCACCTCCGCCAAGTAAACCCCACTTGCCAAAGTGCTGGTACTGCCCAGAGTTCCATTTCCACAAAGATTGCAAGATCTTTCAAGCCAAGCAATGAGAGGCCAGAGCAAAGACCAATTAAAGTCTGGTGAAGCAAAGCCTCCGATGGGGAGCCGGGAACAATAAGTACCCATGCCCGGCTCACTTCCACATGGAGCTACCCAAGAAGACACAGTAACTATCACGACTTATGGTCAGCAACTACCACGGATTGTGATTCGCATAGGAGACACAGAATGGATGGCTGTCCTAGACATTGCTGCAACAGCTAACTTCATCCGTACTTCTCTAGTGTATAGGACAATCTCACTAAAAGTTGAACCAGTACGTATGATACAAGAAGAGATGGAACTTAAGGTGGTGGGGGAAGTTACCCTACCGTACAAATTGGAGACCAGAAGCTGGAAGTGACCTTCATAGCAGCTGATTAACTTTTAGAGGAGGTAATCCTGGGTCATCCATGGCTGGAGGACCAGGCCATCATAAACTACTGCGGACGGGAATACTTCTATTGGATGACCCAGAGATGGAAGTCAATCACCTGGAGACACCTGACAAGGACTACCCCACTACTAATAATCGGAAGCCGTAAACCAGAAGATTTAGACAGAGCCATTCCATCCGAAAACCCAATGCAGGCAGGCACTAACGAAGATGTGCAAGTGCTCACCGCCACTCTTGAACGCCATAAATTTACCAACGAGCAGCGTCGAGATACCGGCACAGCCAAGAAGGTACAGGCCAACCCCCAAACCTAGTGACGAGGAAGGCTATATATGGGTACGAGATGAAGGCGGCAGGCTCGAATGGAAGCTTCGGATACCGCCCACAATATAAAGCAATTTGTGTGCCAATTAACATGACCACCCTCAAGCAGACCACCTAGGGACTGCCGAAACATTGATGCAAATACGTGAAAGATTCACCTGGAATGGCACAAGCAGCGATGTGAAAGAATAAATGTCTCTGTGTCTACCATGTGCCACCATTATAGCACATGAGAAAATGCCAACAGCACGACACCCTCGACGACCTACCACACAGTGGAATTGGCATATGGTCTCAGTTGACCTCATGGGGCCATACCTCACCCCACATCACCATAAGAGATACTTGCTGGTTGCCACCGATCTGTTCTCCAGATGGGTATACCCTCTGCCGAATGCCAAGACTACAACCATAATTTGCAAGCTTGACTAAGAGTTTTTTCCTAGATGGCGATGCCCAAAAGGCATTCTGACACATAATGGTGTCCAGTTTAAAGGGGAAATTGGATGCCTATATCCCCAAAATCCTGTTTACTCTTTGTTGCAGTCGTAACAATGCAACAGAAGCAACCCTAGTAAGTTGTTCGGACGAACCATCTCGCGCCCACATGAGTGGGAAGAGAAGCCCACTGATATCCTTACCACAGAAGAAGTCCGCAAGAATGGCAATGAACTGATGAAAAGGGTGAGCGAAAATCAACAATATTACCTGCAGAAGTAAACGGCCAAACCCAACTCCAGGCCCATACAGGCCACCGAGAGCGGTTACTTGTACACATGCAGCCATCCGCTAAGCAATAAAGTTGCCCATTTTCATGCAGGGTTTTACCCTAAGTGAAGGGCCTCAAGAAGTAATCGAGCAGTAACGTAACACTCTATGGGTGCGGAATGAATGGAGAAAGATAACCAAAGTGAGCATCACTGACACAAAACCAGCCCCACCTAGCTTTCCAAGCTTGAACAACGAAAACTGAACTCCATTCACAGAACAAGAGGGAGTAAGCACTGAACTTCATTTATATCGACAGTAGGCAGGAACTTTGCAACCTATACATACACCACCCCTCCAACCGCTGAGCAGCCAGGTGACATACAAGGAACAACGGCCTGATTCCCCTCTGCGCTTCGAGCCCCGGCACACGCAGGAAGGCACCCCACCCTCATTGGGCCGCATCCACCTTGCTCCCGGTCGGCCAGCCCAGATCAGGAGAACAGCACAGCCTCACCTACAGTGCCGCCTGCTCAGATTCCGCTATCTAGCAACAAGCCCCCTTCTTCCCCGACTGAGGAGAAATAAGTTACGCCTCCGCAACATATCCAGCCAAGGAGGACTGCCGAGGGCAATCAACTGCAAGCTACCGAGAGACATCTTGGCATAAACCACCACAGACAACTTGGACATCCCCAGCCTAGCAAGAGTCTGAAGAGACACTGTGTGCGTAAGATTTAGCGTCTTTTGTACCCGCTCAGTGACAGACACTGTTGCAGATTGCGGACTCTGCAGCCGTTCGCTGCAATAAGCTTGTGTACCAAGTAAACTTATCTGTATTGTTTTGTTGTACCCTTATATTTGCTCAGAGATACCTCCTAAGTAGCATAACTCATAAGCCAGGATAGGTGTCATGTACCTTGACTCTGACGAGGAACCTTTAAGCAAGTGAGCAGTTATGCAGGAACAGCCATAGCTAAATACGAGAGCTAACCATTCAATGCAGGAGCAGGCTACTCTTTAACCACTTGTGAAAGATGTAAGAACCAGTAAAAGTAGACATAAATACTACTCTGTCGTACCATGTAACATATGATTGTATTCCAATCAGTTTTTCAAGTCCAGCAACAACATGAGCCCACAAATGCAAAGACTACGGACATAGATTGAGAAGAAAAGCTGCATTTTGTAAAATGTATGTAACAGTGTCTGATATGTGTTAATAATTTTGACCAAAGTCTAACTTTGTTGTGCTTTGAGTTTCAGATATTTACGTAACGAGTGTACCACCTGACTTTTGTGCTTACCTATTGTAGGTAGTGCCAACAACACGTAAAATTTAGCCAACCTGTATAGAGCACTAGTTACAGTCATAGTTGAGCTGAACTTCCTTCCCCAAGAATAGCTAGCTTTACCTTGCAGAGTTCAATACGTCAAAAACAAGGCACCACATGTGCAACCTAGGCTGAGGGTCACCTCCAAGAGCAAGAGGCTGGGCGGAGAAAGGGCATTGTTGATACCAGAGAGAGGGCACTTCAAATATCTACACCCAAAAATCTGAAACAGAACAGTCCAGACGAGGCATTGGCTGTTCAATCAAGAGAGTTTGACGCATGCTCACAGAGTCCAGTGCTGTGAAGCAGCCACCTCATCTAGCTGATTCCATATTCTTACCCCTTACGTTAATTCCGTCAACCCTAACTATCCCAGCATACATCAGTGCACTCTACCCTGACGCCACGAATATTTGAAAACCTTTCTAACCCTTCCCTAGTTACCTTTTTCGCCTCCCAAACCGAGGGCAAGGATTTCTGAATGTTAATTACTCTATGAGACATCTTTCCGCCTGCAAGCATACCACCCGCAGCGCAGAGGAAGACAATAGAAGAGGGAGAATCCACCCCTCCTGCACGTGTTGTCTCAAACAAGACGAGCGGCCGGCCAATCACCTCAGACCACACCGAAGAGGGTACATCAGAGAGAGCACGAGCTGCCAAGTTCAGTTCGCGATTTCAATTACAACTCACGCAGTTCAGCTGCAACTCGGCTACAACTCCCGGCTTGGAAGACCAGCGAACGCCGGACCCCTTCCAAAAGCGCCCCTCACTAGCTCTAGTCGCAGCCCAGCTGACACTCAAGTTTGCAATCTACACTGTAGTTCTAACATTCCACAACTGTTATTGCTAAGGTTCAGAACCTGCTGCTGTAGATTTCTCTACCTCACCGTACCTCCAGCTACAGCTCCAGGCTAAGAATACCAGTGAATGCCGGACCCCTTCCAGAAGCGTCCTCACAACCGCCAGCGCCTTCACACCCTGCTGAATGCCCCGCTGTCTAGTTCATGAGGCGTCAAGACCTGCATTTACAACTGTCCCCACGGGAACTAGTGCTCTACGGCCTTCTTTCCTACACGCCCTTTAGGCTTCTTAGGCACAGGGTGTTATTCCTATTGGTGGCTTATGCCAATAAACTACACTCAACCCTTACCTTATTCTTTCATTTTCTCTCCCTTTTCATCCCCACTATTGGCCATCCAGTTTACAATTTGCCTTTCTTTAGGCTCCAGAGATCCAGCAACCTCTCGGAACACCCCAGGAGCTTGGTTTACAGTCTGCCTTAAGAATTCTGACACCTAGGAGGAGGCGTAAGCCACGCACCTCCTTGGTTTTCATAACACTCTCTGGAGGCGGCACACTCACTGTGCACTTCCCAAGCAGTAACTGGATTTCGCCTTTTGACTGAGAGAGTTGAAAACAGGCCTAAGGACGTGCTGAGGCGCACTTCCAACGCTCCTCTAAATGTCAGGCTGCGCAGCGGCAACCATAGTTCCACTGAGCCACTGCTTTTTTCACCATACCGGAGATTCTAGGAGATACTGGCTGCCACTATCCATTCAACAATACTGCCCTTTTCATCACTTTTCTGAGCCATTGTCAGGTTACGCCAAAGCAATCAGGAAGGAAGTTTAAGGGTAGGCAGGAGTTTGCCAAACTTCTACGGAAGGCACTGGGGTTGGGGATCCTGAGACAGGGGTGTACTGGATGCAGAGGTAAGTCTCCACCGCTGCCCAATGTAGCACCCCATGCAACGGCCACGCCATAGTGCAGCTGGCTTTGCAGTCACTGAGCATGTCCGCATTCCTTATTACTCCCTCCTCCTCCCTGGCTCCCGCCTCAACCCCATCCTCACCCAGTGTTCACCCTCCAATGCAACTCCCTACCTCGGCACCTTTGTGCACTCCCATCCGGGGGTTCAACATCCCCATTGTTGCAACTTCCTCCCATCCTCCTTCGGTTTCACCTGTTATGGAAACACAGTCTTTAGTGCAGCGCAAGTTTCCCACACTGCACTTCACTGCGAAGTGGGGAGAATCTGACGAGTTCGACGGCAGGTGTAACATAATCTGTTTATTATCTAAATCTTACGAGTGCAAAAAACAAATAAAAAATACTAACTGTACCAATAAATATTTTTTAGTATTGCAAGTAGTTGTTAAGTAACATAATACCAGCATTTCTTACAGATTTTACACTTCTTTTTTTTTTATTTACCCTTTGCAAATGGGAATCCTAATTCATCTTCGCGTAATGTTCATGAACATCTGTATTCTTGCTATAGTTAACTTTATTTTTATATATAAAAAGTAATAATTTATATAGATATATGCATGGCACCATTATATTAGATTTAAAAATTTGTCTGCACTCTGCAGCTGTCAAGAGTGTTTCATGTTGAGTATAATTCCAATTATTTTATTTTGGATGATAAAATCTGATTAGACGTGATTTGGTTTGCCCTCCATATATTATACCACAGCTGATATGAGAGTAGTAGCCAAAATACGCGGACCACAGACATTATTTGGTGGTGATGTGTGAAAGTACTTTAAACTATAACATGTACTATTTAACTCATTACGGAGACAGAGAGTATGTTAGTTCCAAGAAAGCGTATCATCTATCCCAAATGACCAACAGAATTTTTATTTTATCATCATTTAACATAATATCAGGTTTTATTGTTTTGGATTTAAAAGAAATGAATATGAAACTGGTTTTATTATGATTACCTAACAGCTTGTTAAAAGCAAACCAGTAGTTTAATGTGTACAGTGTACTGGTTACTAAATAATCTAATTTAGTGACTGTATTGCCCTTCATCAGGACATTTGTGTCGTCTGCAAAAGAGATGAAAGGGACAACAGTAAATTGGATGCTTAATAAATCATTTACATATACTAAAAAAAGAAGAGGCACCAAAACACTTCCTTGAAGGACACCTACATTTGTAACTTATTGCATACAAGTTCACAAAACCTGGCTTCAAAGCAATTTCATGCAATTTGAGGATATCTACCCCAAATATTTTCATGAAAAGAAAAAGTTTAAAGGCTGAATATTTTACAATTAAAGATCTCAATAACACTCATCACCTACAAAATTGTTAGTTAACTCCTAACCATTTTTGGCATTTTAACCAAACACAATTTTTAAATTCCACTCGCTCCTTTCGGCAAACATATACAATTCCACAAGGAATTAGTCAGTCAGCAACAAGAAAAATGAACTCAAACGAGCCCCCAAAGACTAAAAAACTCGCTCCAGTTTCAGCAATCCTCTTTTATAAAATACAAATTTACATAAACCAGTGTCACCGACATAAATTTATAGATTGAAAAATTTCCTACCTGAAAAAAAAAAACTATTTTGTCACAAAATTTCTCTTGAATTAAAAATTTTAAATTTTAGAAGGAGTTATAAAATTGTTTAAACTTCAAATAGATTTGGAACTAACAGAAGTAATTTAACTTAATTTTGAAGTGAAAATAAAAACCACTCTCGCATTTCAAATTATAAACTTTATGTAACTTAAAATTTAGGAGAGTTCTGTGACTGGTCAGTTTGCACCCATCACCGATATCAGCGCTCAAAGGGTAGAAGTTCTCCTTGTGACAAACTTTTAATTTCTGCCGCCTGAGCGTTGGTACCGGTAGTAGACCAAACTGACCAATCACAGAGCTTTCCTGAATTTTACATAAAGTTGATCATTTAAAACGTGAAATTGTTTTATTTTAACCTTAAAATTAAGTTAAATGACTACTGTCATTTCCAAGCTTATTTAAATTTAGTTTTACTACAGTTTTGTATTTTTCTGGTACACATGCAATTGTAGAGAAGCTAGCGGCACACATTTTCCCTGTGCCAAACTCTATAAGAAAACACATTTTCTTTCTAACCTGTAGTAGAATTAAGTTAACCTTACAGCCAAACCTGTTACCAAATTGAACTGCGCCATATTGCAGCCTGTAACATGCGATGTCCTGTCAGTGCTTTTCTCGGGGGTATACGTGGGTATACTCCGTATACCCTCTCGTTGATTAAGCCCAGTACCTTCTGATTTGGTCGCCAAGTAGCTATAGTTACCCATTACATTCTTGCATTCATTTGAAATAAAGCTTACAGAATATAATGACACATTGACTGACTTAGGTAAAAGGACAAGAAATATTGAGCAGGCTGGTAACTTTAAATGTTATCGGAAGTGACAGCCGACTTGGGTTACCTTTGCGTGAAGTTTATGATGCGCGTAAAAAGAGCAATGTAAGCTTATGTGATGTACTGCCATCTAAGCATGCAACCCTTTGCTGCATTTTAACACTGTCAAGGTGAAAAGAGCCGGCAAATTTATTTCATAGAAAATATTGTGTCGCTTTGGCTGTAAGCGAGACACGTACTGCTTGTGCATTGATTCTCGTTTATGGACTGATGTTGACTTCGGTTTTAAACATGTGGCACTTATGCAATAAGTTAAATTACTAAATTTTTCACACATAGCAAGGGTGTAACGCACGCATTTCTTTGTGTCTAGGCCTATAACATAAACTCTTTCATGGGTTCACAAAGTAGTCGTTAGAATCGAAGTAGTATAAAACAGGGACTTTCCACATGCAACCTGTCTGGCTAGAAAAAACTCACTTCGTCAGCAGTTTTCCCCATTTTTTATAAAAATGTTCTTTGTTTGCCACAAAGATGGCTGTCATTTCCTTATATCCCTCAAAATTTCCCAAGTGGTAGAAAATTATGTTTAGTTATGAAAACTGCTAAAATAACACTATTTTGCACCCTCAAATCCAATATTTTCCCGGCGTTGAAACAGCAGACACCCCCTCGCCCCTCTCAACTTAAAATGCCTGGCCAAGGTTTCTTCCTTAGCAAAAAGATTCTTTCACTACAAAACCTGCTAAAATATCACTATTAGCACATTCAAATGCAATTTTTTTTTTCGTTAGAAATCCTATGTACCCCAGGCTTAAAAGGGGTGGTCCATGTTTCTTTTTAACATGGGCACAAAATATTTAAAAATTTCACAGCAAAAAAATTATTAAAATTTTTGCATGCAGATTATTCATTGTTTAGTTTCGAAAACATTCCAAATAGCACTTTCTTGCACCTTGAAATTCAAAATTTTCCCGGGTGAGAACCCCCGGACCCACTGCTTAAAGGATATTCATTAACAATATTGTCTCCCTTAACCACAAAAAAATTTTAACAATTTCACATCAATTTAGTTTTTAAAATGCTGAATATATATTGTTTTGCATCTAGAAATACAAAATCTTCGCAGAGGGAGACCTCTGGAAACTCCTCCTCCTTCTTTATACTCAATCATGGTGGTGCTTCTTAGATGATAACCACTGTAAACTAATAACATCTAGTCCTAGATATCCACAGAGCAACCTGTTAGTATTACAAAGTTAATTCTCACAAAAAGTAAACTTGAATCCAAAGACTAGAGAGGGTCTCTCGTGGAATATTGGAATACCCCCATAGTGTCCCTGCAGGCTTCTCACGCCCAACTCCTAATGAGTAGGAGATTACGCTCAAGACTGCCTGTGACAAGTTTGAACTTGGAACCAAATATTCAGGAAGGGTCAGAGACAAGCTGCGGGAGAACCAGGAAAGGATGAAAACTTTGTACAATTGAACTGTTAGCAATAGGTCAGATTGCTTTCAACCTGGGGACAGCATATTGATAAGCATAGGTGAAGGGATCCCATGGACCAAAGGCAAGATCTTAGAAAAGCATGATTCCCCCAATCATATATCGTTATGTCCAATCAATGCCACATAGACGAACCACTTAACACATTCGAAAATCGTACACAGGGGTAAAAAAAGGGGTAGTGGACAACCTAGATTACTACTCAAGTGAGCCTTACAGTACAAATGTTTACACACTGTCCACTGGTACCAGTAGAAAGGATGAGTTCTGTGCAATGAGTGGCATTTCAGACACCGCACAACCACCTCACAAAGGCCGCACTGACTTGTCGGAGGACAACAGTGAACCTTTCCAAGGGTTCCCTCAAGAAGAGACAGTCAGTCGATGACAATGTAAAGCCTAGTAATTGTATTCCAAGTGGTAATTATCAAAGTGTGGGAAGATGGAGTGAGGAGAATGTAAAAGTCACTATGAGTGGCAGGGTGAGCAAACCACCACAACACCTCCTTGAAGGAACGTAAAAAAAAAAAAAAAAAAGGAAAGGTATTGCAGTTGGGTAAAGTAGCAAGGTTGGTTAACCTGTGTAAGTATTGTTATTGTGTGTAGTGGTAGTTGAAAAGGCGGGAATGACTGTTATCACGACTGTAAAGAATTATCATTGAGTAACATGCAAGGTAGTGAATAAAGTAAGTGTGTCATAACCACAGTGTATATTCCTTCGTAGCGAACCTGCAAGTTGAACAGCTATCTTCACAAGCATCCTACCATTGAAATGTACAACCATTTTTCAACAATGCATATAATTGGCTTACAATAGTTGCCAGGTCTGGTATAAATTTTTTGGTAATAATTAACAGTGCCTAGAAATGCTCTCAATGACTCCACTTCAACCAGGCGGGGCGCCTCACTAACTGCCATGACCTTGTCAGTATCCTTACTGATGCCCTCTTTGTCGATCATATTGACCTAGATAATAAACTTTTTCACAAAAAATTTACCCTTTTCCAGATCAGTTTGAACCCCGCCTCCTTCATCTTGGTAAAGACCTGCCATAAATTGTCCAAATGCTCTGACTCTGCAGCACCTGTTACCACAATGCCATCCAAAAATAACACTGTCACCTTACACCCCAACAAGACCTTCTCAACGGATCTCTGAAATACGGCACATGCCGTATTCATGCCAAAAGGTAACCTATTCACAACAAAAATACCCTTGTGTCTGCTCAACAATTTACCTGTCTCCTCTGTCACACATAACTGGCTATATGCATTAGATAAATCGATTTTTGACAAATGTACCTCCCCCTTTTTGTAATGCTACAAACAGTTCCTCCACCCTAGGAACGGGGTATTTCACATCCTCAATTACCTTCACAGTTATCTTATAACCTGCACACAATCTCATATTATTGTTTGTCTTAATCACTGGTACAATTGGCTTGCCCCACTCAGCAGTATCTACCATACTAATCACCTTCTCCACTACTAACCTATCAATTTCCAGGTTTACCTATTCCTGTAATGCAAATGGAACCATTCTAGGCTTACAAAAAACTGGCCTAGCTTCCATTGCCACCTTCAATCCTAATTTATCATACTTGTAAGTGCCCTGTTTCCCGTCAAACAACTCTTCGAATTCATCTACCAACCTCGAATTCAATTGAATTGGTCATTTGGAAAAGGGCACAAGTCCAGTTTTTGTCAAAACAGCTTTTTTCTTATGCATGTATACTACGAGTGTATGTGCATCATTCCACGTGAAAAGGACACTTCCGTCAAGTCATGATACTATACTGGAGCTCACAGGTTTTCACCGTTCATTTCGAGAAGGACACATGTCCAGTAGATGTGTCTTTTTCCACCCGAACGAGTAGATGTAACTCTTTCCAACTGAACGAAGAAGTGGTTTGCATCATGACGGAATCATGGGCTCGATAGTCTTTTGTCAACTAATGTGAGCTCGTACGCTAGTGTCGTGTGAATGATACTCACGTGATCCACTCTTAAGTATTGCATGAGAATCGGAGTTGTTGGAGTTGTTATTTGGGCTGTCGTAGGAATAATAAGAAAATATGTCAAGTGCCGCAGAGAGTTCGGTTGCTGATGTATCTACAGTTAGAAAAGAAGAAAGAAATGTGTTGCAAACAAAGATAGTTATAAGTCAGTTGTAATAAAGACCGAGAAGGTTAAAGGTTTGCAGCACATCAACCATGTTGGCAAATCCATCGCAGCAAGGAAAACTGGACCATGTTGCAGGTATGTAAAAATGTTTTTAAGTATAGTACATGCGTGGTAATTGTGTGTTGCTGGATATATTAAACGCTAATACAATTGCGAAAACTCGTTATTGTAATATAAGCACTAGAATGACATGTGTCTTATTGGAGTCGACCCCCCCCCCCTCGTGACCCAGTTGGTAGAGCGGCCGACTTTGGTGCGAGGGGTTCTGGGTTCGATTCCCAGGCCTGGCAGGGTGTTAATTTTTGTTTGTCCCAATGGTCTCAAAGATTGTCTCTATACCAATTGTCTCAAGAAAAGTTACCGGGGTCACTCAAGTAAAGTCACATTAAAGAGGGGAATGTTTGGTGCAGTGATGACGTGGAAGCTGCTGCCTCGCCACTGCACCAAACATTTTTATTTAAAAAAAAGTTGGTACAATGGTAGAGTGTTTGCTTGCATCTAACATCTGTCACTTTTTTTTATTGTCTGAACATGATTTCTTTACTATTGTTAATATGTTCAAACAGAGTAGCCTTGGCTAATTAACTTAATTTATTAATAATAATTAGTATTAAACTAATAAAAACATTGTTCAAACAAAAATATTGTAAAATTGTTGCACTGAAAATGATTTTGTAACCATTATCGCATTGCTGTGATATTGATGCAGTTAAAAATATTTTTAAACATGTACTTTCAATATTTGATTGCTGATGGTGATTGTGTAACGTTTATAGTGCATTCTGTATTAAAAACAGTTTTGAAACCTTATAAACTAAATTTGCGTAAATATTTTTCAGGTGTACCAGAGACTGTTTTAGTTAATTCAATGATGAGGACCAGATGACTATCTTGAGCCACATTATGATTTTGACACTAAAGGTGCCCAGGACACATATCTTCAGAGACTGATTCAAGCTACTTCCACAGTTAGCCACAGTTAGCCACAGTTAGGAAAAGGAAACGTCAAGATGCTTCACAGTCGAAGTCTAAAGATCACCATTTCACATATCACGAGTGTCTTAATAGTACCCGAATACCAGTACACAAACGTGCTTTCATCAGTTTGCATGGTGTTTCTCCAAAAAAGGTGCGACGTTTGTGCATATTGTTAGTTTCTAGAAAGTCGCCAAAAGATAGACGAAGGAAATCTATTGGCTCTCGTCACAATACTGTTCCAGGTGAAACATGTAAGAATATCCATGACTTTATAGAGTTATTTGATGTATAAGAGATACATTATTCAAACGATATTACCAAGAAATACCTACCTGCAAATTTGAATGTAAAAATAATGTATGGCATTTTCGTCGAAAAGTACCCTGCTATGAAAAACAGTGTTAAGTATAAGTTTCTTCTGAAATACTTTCAAGAGAATTTCAACTTATCGTTTGGACGACCTCTAGTTGATGTCTGCTCGTTCTGCGACGAATGTAAACAAAAGTTGCATAGTCCTCATTTAAATGGCACAGCGAAATGCGTTGCCACAGCCGAGTTACTCGTCCACAAGCGCCGAGCAAGAAAAAACTATAAGAAAGTGAAGGAAATAGAAGCTAAATGTTTGCAAAACGATATTTGGTGGAATAGTAATAGATTACATGCAAAATCTTCCGTTACCCAATATTCCCGTACAGGAGGTATTTTACTATCGCCAGTTGTGGGTTTTTGAATTTTGTGTCCACAACATGAAAACCAACGAAGAGAGGTTTTATTCATACCATGAAGGGGAAGCCTATCAAGGGCCAAACTAAGTCTGTACGTTTTTACATAATTAAATTGAGGAATGTGCCAAAGATAATGTGACTGAACTACACATTTCCTCAGATGGCTGCCCAAGGCAGAACAGAAACCAATCAGTAGTGCACTTTCTGTTAGCCTTAGCGTCCGGTGGGCGATTTAAAAAAATGTATAGTTACTTTCCGACTATGGGACATTCATTTAATGACTGCGATAGAAACTTCTCTGCTGTGAAACGAAAAATATAAAGGGACAGAATTTATACGGAAGGTCCGTTTATTAGATTGATTGTGGAATCATCAACTACTAACTAATTTTCTGTTAAAAAAGTTACAACTTCTGATATTATTGATTTCAAAAAGTAGTGGCCCATCTTGTATAAAAAATTTGTGATCTCAGTTTCGTCTCTAGGCAAACATATTCCTCGGAAGGACAAAATCACTTTCCAGATTTCGAAATATTGTTATTTTGTATATGATTATGAAAATCCTGGAGTGTTACATGTTTCTGATTGGATTGATGGACTGGTATCAGAAGATTTTAATTTATCACAACGAGTAGGTCTTCTTACAGACTTGCCAACAGTGAAAGACTTTCCAGCCTACAGTGGGCGACTCCCTGTCAATGTAAAAAAAAATCGGGGACATAAAAAAAATTACTTCACTACATTCCTGACGAACATTTGCTTTTCTACAATGAACTAATAAACAGTTGGCCAACTACTCAAAGAACTGAAACACCCAAAGACGATTTTTTAAAAAAATATGAACATTATCTGCGAACCTTTATTTTGTGTGTTTAACTTGTGAACAATAGTGATGCAGTGCAGCAGATGTCTCATGTTTCATGTATGTTATGTACAATGAACTATTAATCGTTGCATAATTTTGTGCGGAATAAGCACAGTGATTTGGAAAAGGGCACATGTCCGATTGTTAGTTAATTTTTTCACACCTAACGTATTCCTGTAAATTTGGCAAATGTTGTATTACTTGGTAACTATTTATACAATAAGCACAAAGAAATATTATCGTTGTTTTATGAAACTGTTTCCAATAGTTATACAGTTTTTTTCTCTTTCCTGAAACATTTGCATTTTTGGACATGTGCCCTTTTCCAAATGACCAATTCAATTGCATGTGGGGATAACTTACCTCATTACAACTAGATACCTCTATCAACTTTAGAGAGGTGATCAGGTCCCTTCCGAACAGAGGCACACCCCTTGTCTCTAGATGACCCACTTTTAAACACTTGTTACTTTGAAACTTCCTGTACTTGCAGGTTTTGAATAGATGATTCGGCTCTCCATAAGCACTGCTCCGTCCCGGTATGGCGTTGTTTTCCGGTAGTTGGAATTTATACTGCCCACCACCATCTTGCCAACCGCTTGCTCCTGCTTCTTGTCCTGGTAAGAACTGGTACTCTGTGTGGTAACAGCATTCACCTCGGTGCTACCAGTACAGAACATTCCTTCTTCACAGCTATGTTTAGCAACTCGTTCAGGCTCCTCACTGGCCCCTCCTGGCATAGCCACTCCAAAACCTTACCAGGGAGCATCCCCACTACAATACTGTCCTTCACAAATTCGTCCAGCAATGCTCCGAACTCACATAACATTGCCGCATTTTTCCTCACTCTGTTGCCTATGGTTATGAAATTTCATGCGCTCCCGAAAAACAGCAACCGCCTGTGAAAACTGCCTTTTTCATATTGCCACGTACTCCTCGTACGGTTTGTCCTTCGGTAAAACCGGATCACACAGATCACGCAATATTTTATATGCCTGTGAACCAATTACAGTCAATAACACGGGTACCTTGTCTGCATCGTACACACGGTTAGCTGCAAAATACTGTTCTAGTCGTTCACAGTAAATCGCCAATTTTTGCGTCACATCACTGTTTTCCACTGAACCTATATTATCTATAACCTGTAACTGTCTTGAGTGCCTTGTACTGTGCCCCTGCATCTGCACCCGACGCCGAATCTGGCTCGCTTACTGGCAATCCAGTATCCATCTTGCCCATAATTATTGTCAACTACACAGCCAATCTCACCAGGTACACAATTATCCAATTTACTTCGTCGCCCACCCACTAGACGTAGGTCGTCCCTGTGAACTTTTTGTGTGTAGTGCCCCACTCTGATGATATAGCAAGTGTTACCTGTGGCCCTCTTGCAGAGGAGGGACCCGGTGCAGCAGCGATAACAGAAGTACATAGCACAGCGGTGCCCTGACTCCACTAAACCACCACCGCAACTCCAGGCTGGCCAACAGGTATATGCACATGCACATCCCCAATACACAGGCAAGAAGGCATTCTGTGCCGGACTTGCACAGAAGTGGACAGGACCGCATATCGTCATCAGAGCCCACCTCTCGAATTATCGGCTAATTACAGGTGCCTTGAACTCGCCTATTGGCTACGCGGTTTTCTGGCGGCGTGGCCACACAGTAGAACAGCAAAAACACAATTAATTGAACAGATGTCGAGATTTGGTCGCAACTGTTTAACTAAAAAGAACTTTTTATTTTGTGCTTATCGTGTCATTCTGTACACAATACGCAGAAATAAACATTGCATACATAAACTCCCAGGTGTATCAACTAACCAATCATTCACCACTAATTTTCAGCACCCATCACCAATTCACATCACAACCGACAAACATCATGTCTTCAGCTTTTTGTCTGTGTATTATATGGCATATCCATATAAGACGGTGCGGCCTGGATAGGAATGTCCTAGGTATTACATGGACACATGGAGTTGTTGTGCCCACCTGCCGAGCTGTCTGCTATATCAGGTGTGGGTCGACATTACTGGTTCTCAGCTATTGTATGGTAATAATGAAGAAGTTACACTAGTCCAGTAACACTGACCTACGATCACTAAGTACTGGCAACCCCGCAAGCGCTAAAAGTAGAAAACAATATCTGGGTTCAAAACACTCCCTGGCGCATGTTGGTCACTGCGGTAAGATAGAAAACAGCTCAGCCGTTCCAGTAATTTAAAGCTATTGATATCCTAGTGGACAGGCTCAAAAACATGAAGGCCGCTGGGAGTCGAGAAGCGAGCTCCGAGTGCACATCCGAATGGATCGCTGGCCGGGAGATAACTTCGGACAACTCTGCAGGAAGGGCGGGATCCCTGCGTTTCCCGCCAGGACTGTGGTGTAATGCTCCTTGCTAATAACATAAAAACTCTGCATGAAAAATAAGCAAATATCTAAACACAATGGTCTTTCTGTTCATCATTTATGATACAAACGTCCTAAGAGTGTGTATTTCACACCATTTTTTTTAGGAAAATGACCACAGTAATCACGGAATCGGTTTAAAACACTTGATAAAAATTACATAAGCTGCTGAAGAGCAATAGTGAACATAATTAACGTAGACAATATACAAACTCTAAATTATTGCACTGTTGAATTTTAACTGTTTTTTCTGGCATCCTTACACCTTAAATAATAGGTCAACCGAATAGCCCTACTTTTTATTTATGTAAAGAAAACTTTTAGATGCATTATGACAACTACGAACATTAACCACGAGTTAAGAATACGACAAGAAAATTTCTGAAACAAGTTAGTTTATGAGCGATAGTTTTTGCATTGTGGCACACAGCGATCACACAGAATTGAACAGGGGCACTGGAACGTATTTCAGTAAGGCGGGTACAGGATGTCGTGGATCTAAGTTATTCTTTTCGGGGGGGGGGGGGGAGGAGAGGAAATATCTTTTCATAATTATTCTGGCGCCTGGGTTGTAACCAAGGGGTCTGGGGGTTCACCCGTGGGAAAATTTCAGTTTCACGTTGCAAAATGATGCTATTTAAGCAGTTTTTAAACATAAACACAGAATGCACAGCGTACAGAAATCTAAGTAGGTATTTTAAAAGGTGTTATTTATAATTGTATGACACGAACTTAAAAAATGTATTTACTTCAGTTATTTAATTAGTATTTTGCGAGTATGCCATCACTTGTAGCAGAATAAAAAAAAATGCTCGTGCAACCATTCATTCCCGAAATCGTATGGCATTGAAATGACGGGTCAAGTAATAATCTACTTATTTTTTTCAAACATTATTTGACGTGCACGTAAATTTTGTTAAAATTTTCGCAGGAATGTACATAATTCACCTTTATGTTTTGGAATTCCTTGAATTTATTTATGAAAATCTCTAATTTGTTTTTTTTTTTTTTACTAAGAATACAATTTCGTCTAAATTTCTCATCAACTGCAAAAATTAAGTTACGTGTCCACGAATCATTTGGGCAATACTATAAAAGTTAAAATAAAATACTAGTGCTGAACATGTTACAAATAATTTACACTAACTTAAAACATAATTTATAAATTTAAATAATCCTTCGTTGATATATATATATACCAGGCTACCAAATATAAATTAGAAAATATTTTTTGAGTCATCGGTAGTGGGTGTAGTGAGCCATATTATGTCTACAATTCTTCCTTTATATTTATTTATTTATAGAATAACAAAAGCAAATGCCTTTCAGTGACCAGCAGTTAAAATTTTACTTCTTTGATAGTAACCTGCGACACACACAAAGTATTTCATTTTTCATTATGATTCAATTTCAGCGTTGTGTTCACTGCAAATCCTAACGTAGCATAAAGATTAAGTTAAACTTGAAAGAAAATAAACTTGACCTACATTAAGTGCGCCTCCTGCCTGGAGGAGTTTTGTGCTTCGGAGGCTCAGCAGTAAGGAGTAATAAAGAGAGAATTAAAGGGCAAGGTCTACAGCAATTTTCATCGTCGTATTTTTACATTTACATTCGTACCAGATTTTTTTCCTTATTTTACACATAAATAGTAACTAAATTTTGCTGAAATTTGAAAATAAAAATTTTTAAAAATTCAAGAATGATTTAAAACTACAAAAATTTTATTTTCAGTTCTGATTTTATATAGGAGGCCCTGTACTCACAGTTTTTTTTGTGTGTGCCAGTTGGTCTTAGTGGCGTACATAAAACCAATTACGCAAAGGCTATGAGAGATAAAAAAATTTCATAAGAGCGAAATTTAGTCACAATTTATGTCTAAAATAAATAAATAAATGTTTATGTGGTAAAAATATAAAAATATGACGAAAATTGCTGAAGACCATGGCCAGGAATAAAGTATTACTTACGGTTATGTGAGCTAATTAGAGTGTGGTACATCATGTTTACAGCGAATATCCATCATGGACTGTACTGCGCGGCGGGATAAAACACTCATGATGTACGCAGACCTACTTTGTTACATAGGGAATTTACCCGTTCGTATGAATGTGTGTATGTGCCCAATTCGTTTTTCTTGTATGTGTGAGAGCGAGCAGTACTAATGAAAGAAATCAAACTGTTAATTCACAAAAATTATTTTTATTTATGTATCTACTTACTAGACGTGTATTTTTACCGCATACCTTCATATATTTTCATAATTTTTTACGTCTACAAAATTTGCCTATAAAACATCGTCATTTACAAATGTTAGTAAAGTATTTCACTCATTAGCTTTATTGCTTTACAAATATTTTAACCAGGTTGTTAGCTGAGAGGAACTTTATTTCAGCACACAAACACATTTTGCAGCAGTTTCTAGTTTATTACCATAAAAAAAAAAAAAAAAAGAAGCAACTAGGCACAAATACTTACGGTTTCTTTCAAATGCAAGCAGAAAGTTAGTTAACGAATTATCAACAGTATATTGGAGGGCACCCAAGATTTTTGTTCGTGGGTGTCAATAAAGGACCGTAGCTCGGATGTGCGTATATTGCATGAAGAGGGGGGAAGGGTTGGTATTGAGGGGGGAGGGATGGGAAGGCGTATTTTCGCGGTTGAATTGGTAGTAGGTCGGTCACCAGTGTTCACAGTGAAATGTTCAACACGCGAAAACGCATTTGCCGTAAACAACTGTTGTATACTCAGTTTCATTTTATAACTGTAGTTATTTTTAATGTTTTAATAATGTGTTACAGCACGTACACGAAAAACAATAATTTACCGAAGCCGTCTCGATTCTAAATCTAAGACCTTGCAACTGCGTCAAATACCGAATAATGTAGTAATATAAGGCATTTGAGAGCGGCAATAAAGACTGCTGCATACTACATAATTTATTTCCATCATGTAATAACATAAAATATATGTTAATAATGTAGCTTATAATACTAATTAAGCATGAAAATCATTGAAGCATGTTTTAATTTACTATAACATTGGCACGAAAAAGAAAATTAGAACAATTTACAAGTAAAGTATATAATAGGCGTATTTTAGAGGTTTAATTGGTAGCAGTATTTATGAACAGAGCATTTTAGCGCTCCTGTTTACAACAGTATTTGCAAACATGCTGCAAACTGGCTGAGGGTGTTTGCACGTTTCTGGCAACCGAGATAGGAGGACGGTTACAAGGTTTGTTCACAGGATGTTTACCTTTATCATTATTTCTTGTTTTATCTCGAGTAAATCTGAAATAAAAACAAACTGTATTTACGCGCAATATGGACGAGACTTAAGTTATTCTAAAAGAAAATTACGCAATGTTAATTTTCATTTTATGCAGCTGCATAACAAAATATCCTTCTACAATTTATTGTGTTGTTCATGTAAACAAATAGTGACAGCAGTCTATTTTCCAACAAACAGTAAAGAAGTGTTTTGCTTTATGCAGTCCAATTCTATTCCTGATAAGGTATTAGCAAATACATGATTTCGTAACTCCATGTTGGTAGCCATTCTGTTCACTGAATACTGCATTTTAGCGAACTCTTGTAAATGCAAACAGTTTTCGCAAACGCTTGCTAACAGCTTGTGAACAATTCAACCGCTAAAATACGAATAATATATGCAGGACAAGTTTCAATTCAAAACAAAACATCAAACACCCATAATATAGACATCCGGTTACCAAACTCTGTTAACGAACTCACGACAACGTTAACCAAATATCCGTGAACAGAGGTGCTTTGGTAACCGAGCGTTCACACCCAAGTGGCAAACAGGAGGGCGAAAATGCTTCGTTGTAACCAATTCAACCGCGAAAATAAGTCTAATGTTATGAAGTAACACCGATCCCCTCCTCCTTTCCCATAACAATACAGGGGAGGGTCCGGATGTCCTCGCCGAGAAAATTGTTCTATTCAAGCAGTTTCCATACGGAAAAAGCGGGAGGGGTCTTCAATCTCTGGACCCTCCACCCTACCAAAGTTTTGTTGGGTTGACAATTACAGCATTATAG
>PNEQ01004315.1:45734-73137 GCA_003012365.1 Medauroidea extradentata
AAGCCGATACGAGAACAAAATACATTTTGATGAGAATAATACGTGCGCCAGATTATAATCGCTCGCTGTTACGTAGGAAACTTTCCCATTCGGGCGGTCAGCTTCCCGGAACCGGTTCCCACGCGCCTCGTTTATCAACACTGGACCGACTGGTTTCCGTTATCGAGCCGCGGAGGACCGAGTTCCGTCTGCCAGCGCGGGGTGAGCGAGCACAAGCGCTGTGCGAAGATTCTCTCACGAGAGTGTGGAGTCTGTGTTGGTGTGTGTGCTCTATACGGCAGTGCCAGGCGCGGCGGAATGTAAGCTTGACAAGGGGTACATCACTTTAAGTGCCGCCATTTCGGATTTATTTATTTCGTAATAATTCTTGTTTTAGATTCATATCTGAAAATTTTAATTTCGTCAGAGCATAACATGTGTACTGATAGAATTATGATGTCACACGATGTTTGCTAGTTCTGTTACGGCATTTGAAACACCAAATGTATTATGATCTTTGAAAGAACTGTGCAATGGGAGTTCATGACTAGATTCAGTTTCTTGGACGTACTTCATTGCAAAATTGAACGACTGTCAAAGAAAAACTAAACAAATAAAAGAAACCATAAAATAAGCAGAGTATGCTTAGTCAGCAAGATACATACACAACATGAAATTCCAAGATGGAATCGGGTCAAATAAAAACAAGGAACAAACAGATAATAAATGAAATTAATAACAAATAAAATAAAAAACCAAATAACATGCGACACAACGATGAGACGAAACAACAAAACACAGTAGATATAAGACACGAACAGAAAAATAACAAAAGATCACAACAAGTAGACGAGACAAAACGCAACAGATATCAGACATATACAGACAAGACAAACGACACAATGAAGAGACGAAACAAAACACAGTAGTTTTCCAGACAGGCAGTGTTAACGACGTTTCGTGTTCCTGAACTCTGTGTGTCTACCTGATGACGGGAACCAATTCCAGTTCCCGAAACGTCGTAACACTGCCTGTCTGGAAAACTACTGTGTTTTGTTTCGTCTCTTCATTGTGTCGTTTGTCTTGTCTGTATATGTCTGTTATCTGTTGCGTTTTATCTCGTCTACTTGTTGTGTTCTTTTGTTATTTTTCTGTTCGTGTCTGATATCTACTGTGTTTTGTTGTTTCGTCTCATCGTTGTGTCGCATGTTATTTGGTTTTTTATTTCATTTGTTATTAATTTCATTTATTATCTGTTTGTTCTTGTTTTTATTTGACCCGATTCCATCTTGGAATTTCATGTTGTGTATGTATCTTGCTGACTAAGCATACTCTGCTTATTTTATGGTTTCTTTTATTTGTTTAGTTTTTCTTTGACAGTCGTTTAATTTTGCAATGGAGTACGTCCAAGAAACTGAATCTAACCAACTGTATTAATATTTTACAGGATAGACAAATACAAACATTCCGTGTACACTGTCTTTAAATAAACTAGAGAGTCATACCCTGTGCCTTAACGTAGCTAGAATACAAATACTGAAATGTAATACATTTTATTCCTTAAAATTAATATATTTTAGTTGACAACTCTTCCGCCCCTTTAAGACACTGCCACAAAGTCAGAATTTGCCCTTCCGATTCCTTCAAATAATATTGGTCAATTAATGTATGATGGTCGTGACATTACAAACATGTCACTATCGCGGCCATGTTTATTAGAAAAGGTTTCCATCCAATACTTGCGAATTGGGTCGGGTTTCAATATTGCCTGGATGTTGGATGACTCAGTCAATTAGATTCGCGCATTTTGGGAACGTACATTTTGTAACCTGCATTCCCAATGTTGCATGGAAACGAAAGAAAAAAAACTTAATTTTTGTGAAGAAGCAGGTGAATTAATGTGAGTGTAACATGAGGAGTGTGATAATAATATAAAAAATATGTTATGTAATGCGTTTATTAAAAATGTACAGAAGCTGCTTAGTCAATAAGAAAATACTATTATAATGTAATATTTTTTTGTAAATAAGGACAAAAAAAGGGAAGTATATAGTAACACATTTTTTTTTTCGGATTCAGATGGTTACTAATAACACAAACGCTCGCATTTATTGTGCTCTACAGCACCCTCGCTGCAGTAAAAAAAAATTAAAAATCGAGCCATATTATAATCCTTTTAAGTTATTCTGCTTACCAATTTGTTTCGCGTAGTTCACATGCATATTGCATACTATTTGAAATTAGGAGTTGTTATTTCATATCTAAACAATCATAACATGTATAAACGGTCAAGGCGAGCTCAAAATAAAATTTTAAAGCCCGATGCACACTATCCATAATTCAGTACCTAATTACGTACCAAATTCAGTACAAGTAGCACTGTGACAGTGTGTACTGCCATTGCGCTGGTTACAGGCAGACGTACTTAATTTCACAGATAAAGCCAGTCCTAGTTTCCATCGTAGTTTATGTACGATGCACTGTTTCCGCCACCGCGCAAGCGTAGCTCGCAAGTTGAGTTGCCAATATCATTTGAATATAATTACAACTCTTGCTTCCTACTGAACACATGACGCGAAAAAAAAAAAAATGTGAACAGTACATGTAACCAAAACTATAGCCAAGTGAAACTGAATCCACTGTATCAAAGAAACAAGCACGAAACGATATTATATGTAATGAAAACAAAATTACGTGTAAAGAATGTACCGTGGACGTCGCATTTAGTAAAATATTTAACAGGCATAAATATGTATATAGATATTTTCTTTTGGATTCTCGCCATCTTATCACCCTGAACAGCATTTCAGGCATTCATCAAGATGGTGATTGGCGAAACTTGGTCCCGTGACTGGAAAATCCTACCCTACTCCGGCATGCGAGCTTCTGAAAACGCAAAATGACAACACAAAAGAACACAATATGTTGTCTCTCTTGGTTTTCTGCGACGACATAGCGTTGCAGCTGCTTATGTCAGTGTCCTCGACGCTAGAATCTTTCAAAGAAATTATCTTTACTGAGGTTAAGTCTCAGCCTTGTTGGAGCAGATGTTCGCACCAATGCACTAATTGTTGGACGAGTTGTGCCTGCGTGTAACGTAGCGTTTGACGGGCGTCCGGACCCGGCCGTCAATCAGTAGATCTTCTATCGAGGGACAACGCCATTTATTTTATTTTTAATTGCATCTTGCGTCTCGTTTACAACGAGGTCGTTAGACACGGTTACAGACAACTTTATACTAGAACAGGAACAAGGGCTGGAAGCGATCATTCCTTTTGTTAAGTGCAACAATCCCAGCATTCTTCTGGAGCTACTTCGGGAAACCTCGTGGAAAACCAAAATCAGGATGTCCGGATTTGCGATTCGAACCCTGGGTCCTCCCGAATGCAACGCAATTTCAGGGTGAAGTGATGAAATTGTACTCAGCTCTTAACAGCGAGGATTTCAGCGCTGACGAGAAATATGAGGTGCCTGTGTGAATGGAGCATCGCCAGAATGAGAGAGCGGGAGAAACTGTCAACTAACGACATGCCCGACACTATTACCCCGTCGGGAACCGAACAGGGATCGCTTTGGTGGGAGGCGAGTGCTCCCAGTAGCTGCGCCAGAAGTGTTACGTCGTCAAAGTTTCCATATATTAATCTTAGCCACTAAGTTGATATAGATGGTTCGGGATTAAGTGAGCACTCAAAAAAGTCCTGATGAAGTTCTATTTGAAGCCAATTCGTACCTTTCCGCGCGTAACGGCTAACGACGGGATACATCTAACCTCTCTGGATACGTCACATGATGCTTGCGCGAGTAAGATAAAATGTGCAGTCAGTATGAATCGATGCAGTCTGATAAAACAAAGTTTATTAATTGTGTAAAATACAATTATACAAATTCGGTGATTTTGTTTCAGTATTGTTCAGGGGCGTCATTTCCGGGTTTTCTAAGAGGTAAGGGGGGGGGGACATATTTTTTCGGCGACAGTGACTTTGTTGCATATTTTATTATTAATTAAGTATGTGTATAAATTATAAACTTTAATAATAAAACGTCAGTTTTATGTGCTTAAGGCCATGCCCGGTAGTTTTTTTCACGTTGGTGCAAAAAACTCAAAAAGTTTTCAACCAAATGGGTTGAAAAAAATTGAAAGCGTGTGAAGTCATACTATGCACAATTATATGTAGGCTTTTTAAAAAAATGAGTCGTTTGCCAGTAAAAAAAATATATTTTGTGCCATTTTGGCTTATTTTCATGCTAAAATATGTGATACTTTGGGTGCAAGAATCTAAAAATCCATTGTGTTCATTGCAACGGAAAAATTCAGATAGAAACTTTGATGTATTAGTGACAAAACAATGTAGCGATTTTGTGATAGAGATATTAGTTCATTCTGGAAAAATTATTTTCGAAATCACTGCAAAACTACCAGGCATGGCCTTAAGTTAGCATTATTTAAATGAAAATATACAAAAAATTAATTTTATACACTTAAATTCTAAATCCAGGGGGAGGGGGGCGTTTGCCCCCCCCCTGCCCACCTAAATAACGCCCCTGGTATTGTTGAATTTAAATAGAAAAGTACACGGAACTATATTGCGTAATTTCGCTGCCAACCATACAATCAGTAAGGAAACTATAGTAACGGCTAGTGATATTTTTCAAATGTTAAATTTTTAGTGCTCATTTCATCCCGAATGACCTATATAGGTGATTCAGGATAAAGTGAGCACTTTTGAAACCCTAGTTACTTTTTCCTGATAAAATTATTTATTGTTTTCTGTCACATTTCTACATAAATAAAGCAAACCAAGTAACAATCAAACCAAACTGTATAGATTGTACTGCCCTAAAGAATTAGCGACTGAGGTTACGATAAGTATATTTTTTATTATTATTTTGACAATATCGTCTTCAAAAGTGCTTACTTTATCGTGAACCACATATACATCCGTAGTTTTCAGGGTATTAAAAAAGTATATCTTACAACAATGTGGGCAGTTTAAAAATGGTAGTTTGAGCGTCAATGGTAGCATATATGTCGATCCGACACGTACTAGCAACAATTAATATAATTTAACACATAAATCCGTACCCTTGCTTCAACCAGGGCTCTCAGATAGGCATAGAGCTCTGTATCCAAATACAGAGCTCTAGGTAGGCAGTGTTGTGGGTGGAAGTAGGGGGGGGGGATGTTACATGAAATGAGTATGAATCATTGACGGCATGAAGAGGTGGGTAAATGGGAGACGCTTGAGAAAAGCCGTAGACCATCGGCATCGGCCCTGTCAGCGGCGGTAACTCGTGAATCATCCGGTATGTGTTATCCTTGTTTACACGATGAATGTTGTGACAGAAACTTAAATAAATGCTGCTACATAACTGCGTTTTAAGTCAAACTGTTCATTATTTAGGCGCATGTTTGTGATGTTGGACATTTATTTGTCATAGTAGCGAAAAAAAATTGTTTTGGTCTGTGTACATTACGTCTCCGTCGCGTTGCGCGTGTTAAACGCTATGGTACACATTGCAGAAGGCGGCCTTGACGTAGGTAGCAATCACTCACACATTTACAAGAAAAGTAACAAAAAACTGAACCTTACGTGCCACAGCATCAGTGACAACCAGGCACGGATCCAGCAGTATGGGAGGGCGATCGGGAGGGGTAAATTAATAAAAAAAAAATAACTTCATATATTTCCCAATAATATAAGTTAGATAAGTGTATGTTATTCATACGTCACGCATTGTTGTGATCTGTTTTAAGTTCGGCGAGTCAAGTCAATACTTTTCCGTGTACAATTTTTTTTATTTGCATAGGGTAGGAGGATGATCTTCCCTGCCAGCACCCTCTTTTTTTCTTACAGGATTCGTTCCTGGTGTAAACATAACATGTCCAATGTGATCTTCACCATTCACTTACAAACATATTGCAAAGCGTCAACTTCACGATGTGTGTGCGCGTTCGACTTCTTAGGCACCCGTCGGTGTGGGGGAAGGGAAGGGCTTGCTTCATTCGTCTGTATTTAAACTCAAGATATAAACAAGACAGTCATTTTTATCCAACCTTGTGTTGTATCAAGAACCCTGGCTTAACTATCGGTCAGTTTCTCAGACCATTTGAGGAGTCCGCCTGGATGGGGTGTCGAAGGTCTACTGAAGGCATTTCACGATAAAGAAGGCACAGGTCCTTTAAACCAGCAAAATTACTTAAAATATACGATTTTTGTGACAGTAGACTTTTTATACGAGCAGTGGAATTTATACTGTACGTTTATCGGCCATGTGGAAATTGGAAGGAGGCCTTCAATTCTGTATACTACTAAGCTGGCGTCGTCTTTTTGTTTGCGTCGCGTTCTCTGTAACTTTCAGAAGTAACCCTGTTTAGAGCGCCCAACTAAGGATAAAACTGAGCGAGATGGCAATGGTAACATGTAGTATTCGTTTTTGGGAGCACGAGGGCTCGATTCCCGGCTCCGGCCATCCTTATTTACGTGTTCCTTGGTTTCCCAAAATCGTTACAGATGAATGCTGGGATAGTTCCTTGTTACCATGCGCTTCAAGTGCATTGTTATGTGCGGGGAAATATATTTTTACGGAATTATTCCACATGAGCCCACCATTGTGCCATTGTACGAAAATAAAACGCACTTCGGACAAGAAGGGAACGCCTTTGTTAAGACACCATGATCATTAAAAACATTGTTTGGAAGCTCTCCAACATAGCTGTAAAATAGATGGATGTAAATATGTGCTGCGCGTACATACTGTAGACATTTTTATTTATTTTGTAAAAGTGTTTCGAAGCCTGCAGATGATAGTAAAAACTCCACGGTTACCGATTTTCACAGACACTGATGCAGGTTCAGTCGCCAAGAAATTGTTCCAAGCAGACCTTATGTAGACTTGCCAAACAGTTCTTGAGTGAAAGATGTCTGTTGAAGCTCTGCATATCACTTCGCAGTTCAGCAATGCGGCCGGCCAACCCTCTATCCTCAGGCATTGGCGTTTATTGGTCCGCTATACCTATACTTACTGAGATCCACTCGTGTTGGTACAGTAAGGCTGCTGTGCAACAGGGATGCAAATATTCCACTACGGAAATATGAGATTCCTTAATCTTTGACTACTTGAAAGTAAGTTCAGCATATTAATCAACGACAGTGCTGTGATAGCAAGTTGATCTACTATTCGCCAGGTTTTTTGTTTCGTCTGTGCTCCTGACACATACATCGTTAGTTATAATATTGTACATGTATTTAACAACTTACTGTTTTTTTTTATTAGTTTAGCCCGTTACTATTGTGGAATGATAGCAAATAGAGAGAGAGAGAGAGAGAGAGAGAGAAGCCGTTTTATTTGTGACATAAAAACGTAACCTAGGAAATACGTTTTAGTAACGATTATTTTAATTGCTAAACATGAACTCAGACTGCAGATTTTGGAAAAAGGAACAGAAAACTTGTAACTTTAATTTCATGTATAATCATGACTACATCGTAACAGTCTCTCGCGTGTTAATCACGTGACCTAGGAAAGCCATACCATACAATACGATAATCCACATTGTGGATTCATAGTTACTCATAGAACAAAACTATTTTAACATAATTATTCCAATGGCTGAATGACACGTGCTAGTATTATAATACAAAAGAGCTTTAAGGTTAGTTATCATAGTATTTCTTGTCCCGCGCATGATGCCGTTAAATCACACAATAGTGACGTAACACACGATAACAAACCGTTACGTAGTGTATTTTAACTACTTTGACCTAGTTGAGACTTACTACATAAAACTAGTTACAAGTTCACTCCGTATTAGTTGAACATAAACGGGCGCAGCATTACCGGTTCTGAAGGTAATCAACCTTCTCGGGAGATTGACAACGGTAAACTGTTACAGGAGAGCTTTCGTCTCGTTCAGTTTCCTTTTTCTTCTACTTCATGATGGGAAGCATAAACCTGACTTAAAAATGATAACATGTAAAATATGCGATGTTAAAGTGAAGATACTGAAGACTGCAACTGAGAATTCCGGTTAAGTCGACACGAGTAAAAACTCCGGCGTTGGTTCGACATCGGATCTTATGAGCACAGATGTGGTATACCAGATGTTTCGGAACACAGAAATAATCACACTACTCCATCGCATATAGCTTTTCTGGACATATACTCAAATTCAATTAATTTGAAATTGCCGTACACTGCACGCGAACAGATGAGGCAATTTTCTTCCGCTTTGAACACTGCAGAATCCGTGTCGCGCGTGAAAACAGCTCGCATATATTTACAGCACGTGAAGGAATCCAGGACTTATAAAATACCTCTTTCTTCCCGACAAAGGAGAATTTCATAAAAAAAAATGAGCACGTATAATGCGCCGCTTTATAAGGAGCGCGTAGTATCGAGATACAACCTGGCAGGAACCAGTTAGCAAGGCCATCCGGCCAGAGGAATGCATGGGCACATGGGAATGAAAGTGATACATTGCTCTTTCCTCGTCAATCCGGAGATGCGAGCCAGTACAATGCATTGCTAACAGTTCCGTGCACGAGTTGTTGGTTCAATGTAGTAATTTTTAACATTAAGGCGGGAGATCATACGCCAATGTGGAATTGCATGTTTTAGTCGTTTAGAAACATTGACTAATACATATAATCATAGCTCCATGTTAAAATTTATTATCTCACGACAGACTCTTAAATTCATAACATGTATTATTATGACGTACTTAGTGCAGACATTATATTAAAATCATAAATACAGGATGGGCTCAAAGTCCCGTCACCTTCCTACAAACATGTTACATGTTTAACCTAGGACCAATATATATTACCACCAATAAATAAACACTAGTGATGTCTTTAACCGTCCACAACATCGGTTTGCGTCCCGTCATTCTCGGAACACTATATATATATATATATATATATATATATATATATATATATATATATATATATATTGAATTCGGCGCAACGTTTTGCGCACATTTTTCGCCGCATTGCTGGGAAGTAACCCGTTGGAGTGGCTGCTTCACAGCTTCATTCAAGCCATCAACTTTTACATACCGGATACTCATCAACAATGACCTTAATGAAACCCCAGAGGTAATTGTCACATGTTGTGAGATTGGGGTTGAGTGGTGGCCAGAACAAGTGGTGCTGGTAATACGTGTTGTGGAAACACCTCATTCAGCAGTGCATAACATTCATTGTTCCTTCGACGTAATCATTATCCGCCAATTCCTGGTCACATGCTGGTCAACATGGGCGTAACTGCAAGTCCTCTTTCATAACAGACATTAGACAACAGTGTAACGTTAACACAGCCCACAGTAGTGCAAATATACTACGTCGTATATACGTCCGTCTTTCAGGAAAAAGTAGGGGGGGGGGGGTAACGGGTCTTGTGCCCATTCTGTAGATGCTTGCCGTTTCAGAGTCATGAGAAATTGCACACATACGTTTTAAATATCGGTAACTTAATTCGAAGGCAGTTGCAAAATGTTAGACGTCATAATATAAAATGTCTTTAGTTACTTCAATGAATGCGATACTATGAATTGCAAACAGGAAATTCAGCCCGAGGAATGAGACTTTATCTTAAGAGGGGGTGGTACATAATTCAACGCTAAAAGCATTAATCTACAACTGTGGGTTTCTTGAAGCCAATTTGCAAAAATTAAACAATAGCAATCCTAGACAATAGTTTTAGCCAACGTTTTAAACAAACTTGTTTCCAATGTTACGAACTTCTGAGGCACAATCTCTGACGCCGGAACCAACTTAGGTGCAAGAGATCACGCGTAACGAATTAGTATTTCTGGATAAATATTCACTCATAAAGTTGGCAAATACCATTATCTAGGATTGTCATTGAGTATTTTATCCATATTGGCTTCGAAAAAAGCGTAGAACTCAATTGATGTTTTCAGCGTTAATGTTAAATATGCTACTATAGGGCCTACCTCAAATCTATTTACACTGTGCTATAGTGCAGACGTAGCGATTTAGCTGTTAACTTATAATTACGCCGCAATCTGTGTGGTGAATATTTTTATATTCATAATTTGCCCGACAAATCGTGACCTGACTAACTCAGCTGCCATCATTGTATTGTAGCGCAAAGTAAATATAATTTGCGGTATAGTCGCCGATTTAACATTTTTCTTCTCAGAATTACAAAAAAGCGACAAATAATAAAATTCAATATGGCGACTGAAACTGAGCCGTAAAAACTAGAGGAGACACACATGTGCCTGTAATGATTTTCAAGCGGTCAGTTGGCATTGCTGGTTTCGCAGTTAGCTCGTAGGTTTTCATTATTGTCAATCGAATGCCAGTGCTGTGAAGTCTGCGAGGTGTGAATTATAGTCCATACTTAGGCGTAATTTTTACAGTTTGTCTGAGAAAGCGGTCTGTGATTTCATTATAAACATCAGGCTAAACGGAAACACGAAAAAAAAAATAAATAAAATAACTAAATAAATAAATAAATAAAAAAATAAAAATAAAAATAGTTTGTGGCAGCTACAAAATATTTTGTAAGTATTCACCCTGCAAAATTTATTTTGTGGTCACCACAAAAATATTTTGCTGTCACCACTAAAATATTGTGAACACAACACAATTATTTTGTAGTTACTACAAAATAATTGTGCAAGGAAGACTTCCTACAAAAATTTTCATTCAGTGAACGTCCATATTCCCGACCGGTTTGGCGTTGTTATTGTTGACATGATCTTTCACGGTACTATAATCATCATCGAAGAAAGCCAAGTGTTCAAAAAGTTGTGCTAATTGTTTTGCAATGAAAAAATACATTTGCGTGCCATTGTGGCTGAACTTAGGTTGTGTGTTAAATTTGTGTTAAAAGGAACGTATTTATTAATTTTGAAAAAAGGAAAATCAATAGCGAGTGACTATGAAAGTATTCTTTTCTAGAAAAAAACTTATTGTGATAGATCAAATATATCGCATACGTATATATCTGTCTGGTTAGAATTGGTTTTCTATTACAACATTAATTAAACGCATTGTGTTGTGCGATAGTACAAAAACCGCTGGAGCACCATAGGTAGTATAATGATTCATAAAGATTGCTTAGTAAAACAACGAGGTGGCTCAACGTAATCCATTCAAATAAAGAATAATCGAGTATACACGCTGCACGCCCCATAAAGACTGGGTTATTGAAAGTGTGAGTATGGAACTCTTTTGTAAAAACCACAATGCGTAATAAAAGCAGGATTTAAACTGATCGACTGCTGACCGGGGAAGAACAGTCGTTTGATTTGATCAAATGACTGTTCAGTAGGTGTACACATGAGCCG
Organism: Medauroidea extradentata; assembly: GCA_003012365.1. NCBI lineage: Eukaryota > Metazoa > Arthropoda > Insecta > Phasmatodea > Phasmatidae > Medauroidea > Medauroidea extradentata. The sequence goes on from PNEQ01004315.1 coordinate 57,040, forward strand.
CAAGAAGAAACTGTGTATCGTCTGAAATATACACTGTAAAAACTTCATAAACAGTTAATTGAAGTTGTCAACCCAATATGGGAGGCTTACCGCCTTTCAGCTTGCAAGCAGAGCAACTGTTGAGTATTGTTACTGTACAAGTTTGGTATGACTGTATACTAAAAACGTATAAGAACACTACCATTGATATATGGGAAACAATTTCATCGTACCTACTTTCTTAACACCCCTTTATATCGGCGTGGTAAATTAAGAACATATTTTTACAGGATAGTATCAGCGCCAGGTAATGTGCCGGCGTGCCGCAGGAAATGTTTACCTTTCAGAAAATCATTTAAAAAATAATAATAAATAAACAAAAAAGCCAGTTTCGATTTTAAAACAGGAAAAAAAATCGAAACCACACTATAATAACATAATGCAAGCTACTATTTTTAAGGAATTCCTCCCTATGAAAAGCAGACCGGGATCGACTGACTGCGACATCAGTTTGTTCCACTCGGCTGCTCATTATGACATTTCGTCTCTTTCGTGTTCTATTCACCGGAAACAAAATGGCGCTGGGTGTTCCATTCGTCAGGTCGAAATGACCCGAGGTCACTTAGGTCACATCCCCCGATGCTCTTGCTCTCGACTCCTTGAGGAGGAATTGTGAGGGAAAGTTGTCTGCTAGTGACGTTTGCAGATCCTTCCCGTTTAATTCACTGGTTATGTTGATTAAACAAGTAAAATGTGATACTCAGCAGTCGTATTATGTATTGACCGGCAGTAAATACTTGTATTTAACTAGCTTCGCGGATGTTAAAGATTATAAAATAAACAAACAATTACCCGTAACCTGAGCCTGCACTAAACAAAAGTGCTAAATTTGTGTATTTTTTATTTACATACTAATGTTTTATTTACATATTTTCATGACGACATCTATTGGCGTTCCATTCGCAGCGTGATTTTTTTGGCCTGGGTCATTTGACCTCGTGCTCTCGCGAATCCCGAGAAGCAAAAAGAGAGGACGAGTGGAACAATGCTCTTGTGAAATTTTTTCCTGTTGTAAGGTCTCACACGTAAGTGTTTAGGCATGGCTCTTCAGTACTGCTGTTGATTACGACCTAGCCATGAAAAAAATTGTGGGAAACCGTAGCTCATTGCAGTTTCTTCTGTTTGACTCATTAGTAGTTGGCAACTGCATTTGATTTCTCAGTGGAACAATGTGTTAAAATTGATATTAATAATTTTCTATATCACGCACGGAATTTCATCAGAGAAATTTCTAACGATTCAAGTACTGGTAAGATAGCCTGCGACTGCAGCAGTATTACACCCATTGTTCCTAGTACTAACAGTGGAGAATTTTAGCCTAATTTCCGAAGGAAGAAGTAGTTTTATAAGATCATATATCTGAGTGTGTGTGTGCGTGTCTGTGACCTTAAAAACTTTGGAAACCATCTACCGAATCTTACTTGGTACAAATAAATTACCGACTTGACTTATGTATGTATTTTCTTCGTACCGTGTTAATATATTCAAAATGGTGGCAAATTAAACAATTTTTTTTAAATTTTTATGACCTCGCAGTCGACGAGACGTACAGTACATAGCCCAATAAAAAAATACATCACATCGGCCAAACTCTGCACACTCGGTGGCAGTTTAAATTCAACCGAGAAACTTCAGCGCCGGTTACGCGCAAAATATTAAACCGGAAACACACGAAGCCACCTATGGTCCAAAATGGATCCTGAGGTAGTCGTTTATTATACATTTCGGAGAAAAAATTGAGATATAGCACGAAATTTCTGGATAATAAGTAAGTTAATTATGGTCTACAAACATAGCAATACCTGTCGCTTTGATTCAATCAATTAGTCGTAATAATCATGGTTATACTCATACGGCGTACCATTCTTTATAATGCAGTAGCATGTTTGAGATTTAACTAAGGGAAAATGCATAAGCATGTCACAGTCAACGAAACAGTTTGTAGTGTATAACCCTCGCAGTTTCCTATTAATTACTGTTTAAAATTTCAAAATAACAACAAAACCTAACAGACATTTTCGCGCACACTAAAAATCACCTGGTTGCAGATATCAAAGGGTCAGTCAACATAAAGAGGTACATGGTTGGCGGTATATGATGCCCGAAGGCAGGTTTCACAAATACAGAGGTTGCCGGATGACGGAACCCACAACATTCTCAGAAGCCGAATAAGCGAGGTGATTCTACAGTGGTTCGCCAAGACACAACACCCAGTCCTGAACCCGGAGATGCTAAGGTAAATATTGACCTCCCTGGTCGGGAATCGAACCCGGGACCCTTGACTGAGCTTCCAGAAACTCTTAACAACTGAGCCAAGCCGTCGGACTTGGCGGCATAAAACAACAGCAACAGCACCTACATCCGTTTTGTGCTGTTTCCATTGCTGGAGACTCGAGTGTTCGGAACGATTTGTGACATGAAACATCAGTACTGTGAACTACCAAATATAAACATTTTCCGTGGTATGTGCAGTAACATAGTCCTTCAGTTTAACGACGTGCCCCGTAAAGGCCATGTAACACGATTAGTTTTCTTATAAGGTTCCATGTAACTTGGCATGGATGATTCTACGGAAGTTTCAACAGAGTGCTGGCTGATATAATGGAAAGTTTGGCAATCCATCGTGCGCAATATTATATGGAGGGTTTGCTTCAAAATGGTGTTTAATGTACTTCTAGTGAATATACGTATGTTAATCATAGACCACAGACTTTCGCGGCCGTTGTCTGCATATTCTTGGCTTTGGAGTTCAGCTGCTTAAATGCTTTCAAGTCCTTCGAAGTTTCGGCAGTCGTTGCAAGTATCTTTTCACTGCCATCCACCGCGATTGCAAAGAGCATAATCTCTTCCTGGCGAGGGTATCAAAACATTCCCGTCAGCAATAAGCGTGTCTGACTTGGTTTAAACTTTCAGGTAGGTACGGAAGGAATGGCTCGCACAAATTTACCAAGAGACCGGAAAAATACCTAATTGATTAACATATACCCTCAAGGTGGCAGCTGCATCGACTGCCGAAACGTCGAAAGACAAGAAAGTAGTGACGTGGATGAATCCAAAAGCAAACACTTTGTTTTTAAATAGAAATATTGAAAACCGTTTATTGGAGGAATAAAAGCACTATGCGACCATTACGATATGTTTTTGTATAGTTAATAAATAATATTAACTATCATTATCGTCTCTACAATATACTGTTACGATAATTACGTCTGTGAGTACTAAAAAGAAAAAAAAGTCATAACTATAACTGCAGATTGGAGGCTTTCTTAACAGTTCGCGTAGAAGCTTCCTGCAGACCTTATACGGAACGGACAATAGATCGTGTGCATTTTCCTTGAATATTCTGCTGCTGAATTTCGTCGGCCGAATTTATCAACAGCGGTGTATTCGCATCTGTTAGCGTTCTGTGCCGTTGTCGGCGTCGTGGGCAGACGGCGGACACCAACCTGAACACGAATACCAAACACGCCTGAGGGCGCGCGGCGGCAAGGCCAAAACAAATCCGTCGACCGCTACCTGAGCGCGGGTGGAGTGCTCCATAGGGAAAGCCGAGCGATAGATCACTAGAGTAGTATTATATATTGGGAGCTTAAACAGGAGATCATATCGTCCCTTGGCAGGCAAAAGGGCCAACATCACATTTTACAAACTTTTGAATAGAAAGAAAAAAACAGTTAAGAAATCCAATTAAAAACAAATTAAAAAAACTATGATTAATATTGTAGCTGTAGAATTCCAGACTACTATGCTGTCTTTGGTTTATCTCTAGGTTAAGGGTCAGTAAATTAGTTTATGAACTAATATTATAACTTCTTCAAAGCATAAACTTTGTGCTGATAAAACTTCTGACGTCAAAAGCAATGTGTATGCTAGTTGCGTTAAGGCATCTCAATTCGTCCAAAGTAATTAATCAATATTCTACTCCGGATGCTTTTACATTCTGCAGGACAGACTGCTACATCAATAATAACTTTAAATAAACCACGCGGTCTTACTGTGTGCTTTAACGAAGTCTGAAATTTAATAATGAATCTCAAATACATTTTATTTATAAAAATTAAAAAAAAAATAGTTTACAACTCTACTTCTTTTTAAACGCCACTATTGTAGTTTTTTTAAACAATAATTTAAGGAGATTGGTACATGGTTGTTAAAGGTGTGATGCAGTGCACATTAAATTCATTTTCGAATATCAAGTAACATAATGTATTTTTACGTGTTTATAAATTAATTTGTTTGAATTAAGCTCCAAGGAACATATATTTTTTTAGGGTAACAGCATTTCTTATTGAAATTTCGGAGCTCGATACTACAAACGACTTGAGCTAAGTGACAGAAAATTTGAAACGATTTTACAGCGGGGATTATTACATATTTACCTTAATTACAAAACATTGTTTCACTCTAGGCAACAACTGATAGTTAAAATCGGTAATATAAGTACAAGTAATTTTATTTAATTTTCAATCTACCCATCATAGATTATATGACACAAAACACTTGTTCTGAATTAGAGCGTTAACTTCTAAATTGCTCATAAATGCTTCATAAAAACGATTGCAGCTACTATATTGTTGTTGTTAAAATATAACTTCAAGCTGGTAACCAAAGTGGACATTTTACTAGGCACCATGTAAAGTTTAACTTTTTTTTGCGTTGTTTTCCATACGCTATACTGCTATTTTAGATTTTGTATGTTATTTTGTATTTTGTATGTTTTGTATGTTGAGTCAGTATTTTACATTTGTATAAGATGAAGAAAGGAACATCGTTGCGCCCAATCAAAGGACAGTTTTAGGTGGGAAGCTTAAGTAAAAGTATAAATAAATCATTTTTCCTGCTCCCGAGACGTAATTGAACTACAGCAGTGGGCAAACGGTCACGAAGTTTCGGAAGGAAGTCTTACGATCTAGTTTGCTCCGAAAATGGTGTCACTTCTCGCGTTTCTAGCTCAAGGTCCTTGAGCGTGGACCACCTTTTATTCTCGGCGGTGCTATCCAAACGAATAAATGACATCAGTTGTTGTTCCGTGTCAAGTGACTGGCCTGAAGTGACGTCACTACACACGTCTGACCGGACCAAAGGAGAAATACAATTTACTTAACAAACAAGCGGCGGGTAAAAAAAAAAGTGCGCTCATGATTCCTAAGTAGTACCAAGGGAACCACATATGAAAGAACAGTGGGAATATAACGACTCGTTTGGTGTTATCATAACGTTTGTAACGTAAAATTATAGTTTTCCCAACATTTTCATTCACACTACTTTGTCTGTCATTCTGATTTCGTCTCGATTTCTCGGAGACACAGACTTTATTTCTCTCTTGGAAAAGTAACTTAAAGCATGTTGCTTATTTGTTGGTAATAAATTATATATCCATTAAAAACATATATTTGTTGTTTTTTTGTCTTATGTTTCAGGAAGATGTTCTGCAGAAGAAAAAGATTTTTTTTTTTTTTTTCCAGTAATTTGAAAGTTGTTATACTAGCACCGGAAAAGCCTGTTCAGATATCAAGATGAATTTGAAATATGAATGAATCGTACATAAATCATAAAACGCTATTTCGATCAAAATTCGACAATTTAGGTGTGAAAATATATCAAATGTTCCAGGAATCCCGAAAAGCAAGTATGACCACGGAGAAATAATTTTAAAAGTTGTTGCTTTTCGCCCTTCTATTGATACATGTACTGCTTTGGGCATGTGCCTGTATATACACATTAAATTTCTTAGGGATTCTGGGGAAAACCTATACTGGCGTAATTGTATGGAACACTAGTAGGAGGCTTTGGGTTCGAATACCGTGTGAGGCAAGGCGACGGGGAACTGTTGTGATATTATATACGCTCATATTAGTGGCAGCGGCAGAAGAGGTGATTTCCCATCCAGAAGATGAAAATGCAAGGTGACTTCCCCTTGCAGCGTATGCAACCGCTAAGGGGATGTGCAGGAGGCGTACTTCTGCGGTATCTCATAAACCTGGGGTGAGGTATTGTAATGCTTTGGGGGTGAAAAATCTTTAAATGTTTTTTTTTTCGCCATGTCATCAATATCTCATTAACACAATAAGCTATCGTTTTAGTTTTTCCTTCATAAATTCCACGCGGGCAAAGCCCTGGCTGGGCAGCTAGCTTACACACACACGCGCGCATATATATGCGACTCATGGTGGAATTACATTGGCACGACAGAGAAGCGACGCGAAAGTCCGCGAAGCGATCTTCAAAATAATGTCAGCCAATCAGCACCCTGTGACGTCAGCACGTACGCCTCGACGCCGATTGGCTGGCATATTTTGTTATTCGCGTCGCATTTGTCGCGCCATTGTGATTCCACCATAATGCGATAGTTTGTAAGCCTCTGATGACAGTTCAGTGCCCAGTTGCTAAGATTATCGCCGAGGTGCTTGAAAGCGAAAACAGTGAGGTGTGGAACACAGCTCCGCACACATTTGTGTAACCGAATAGTGGTTGTAGCCTTTTCCTAGCGACATAAGTATATGGCGCGGTCAGGTACAAAGTGCGTAGCTGTCCATGTTTCTTCGCAACCTGTGTATTTATACCAGTATGCAAATGCTGTAACTCTTGCACCATAACGTGTGCCTAAATTGTTCGCAAACTAGGCTGACTTCTTTTTCGCAAGGGTAATGGGTTGAAGCAAAGGCAATTATTAACACCTTAATGCTGTACCAGACACTACAAAGAATTCATTGGCACGTGTTATAATGTGTTTCAGAATCAACTAGCTTAGTTAAACTCAGAGTAGAAAACTTACAGAATAACTCTGGTGGAAATCGGGTGTTCATTGGAAAGAAAGTATTCCTGATATATTATCTTCTGCTAACATAGTCATATCTTAGGTAAATAGTACAAGTCCCAAAACGCAGATTCGAGTCCTCCGTGATGCAGTGGTCAGAACCTTCGCGATCCTGGTTCGATTTCCAGCGGAGTCGTCCTACTCTCGATCGTGTCGTGTCGACTTCCACATATAGTTACTGAAAGCGTTCTGAGTTGGAATATCGAGTTAGGTATAGATCAAATTTTTTTTATATACAGTACGTTAGGGTTAGTATGTGTCAGTCCCACGGCCGTAGAAGAACAGGTCTGGACACTCGCCTGGAAACTTGACCCACTTGTTGTTTGGCTGTAGTTCACTAAGTTCACGACCATGCTATAGGTTTTTGGCGCTGCAGTTAGGGCGGTCGGCTCAAACTCTGCCCACTTCCCTCCCACTAAGATAAACAATTTATCAAAACGTATTTTTTATTAATGTATGAAATACTTCCTTCACTTACAATTTAAAATCATGGTTCCAAAACTCTATTTACTTTATAATGTTGGCAATGGAAAAAAGTGGGTGGAGTTTGAGTCCGACCGCCCGGATTACAGCGCCAAAAAGTTCAACACTCTCGGTAACTTGACGAACTACAGCCAAACAACAAGGGGGTCAAGCAAGATACATTGGTAGATAGGCGAGTGTCCAGACCTGTTCTTCTACGGCCGTGCTCAGTCCTCGGTTATTCGAAAGCATTATTACAGCTCAAATATGCAACATTTTTTAAATCCCTCACCCGCGCCTCCAATCGACCATCGACAAATTTCGATATGCCTGATCACGCCACATGGAGGAAAAAAAAAAGCCTTTTCAACTTCACCAATACTGACTTTGCTGAACGACGAGGTTTGCCCAATCGACCTTCAGACAAGTCTTTCAACAGCTGGAATGTGTGTATTCTGACCTTGGCAAGCACGCAAAAACGGCGTTGTTAGCCAGCTGGTACTGGAAACTGGAAATGCGCACGGGCTGCCACTACGTACTGTATGATCACGCCTCTCAGTCTTGTTACGATACGCGGTATGTAATATCGCTTAGTTTCACTTGGGAACCATTTACACAGGCGATGAGACTGATATAGGGACATATAGTGATTGTGAAGAAGATTATTAGCTGAATACACTCAATGCAGATGTTCCGCGTAAAAGTAGTGCATTTTTCGGGATAGGAAACCGTATTGCCCGTTACTTCCGACACATTTCGAACAAAGCTCCCGTGGGAGTAAAAAACGTCAAGGAATGTTTAGGCTATAACGGAACGGATACAAATAATTGATTTTTCTTTAAAAATAATAAAGTGTAGTCAGTGTGGTATTAAGGGCGCGGCTACCGCAATTTTCATCGTCATTATTTTATTTTTTATTTGTACCAGATATTTTTTTCTTCTTATTTTAGACACAAAATGTGACTAAATTTGGCTCTTATGAAATTTTTTTACCTCTCATAGTTTTCGCGTAATTGTTTGTTAAAGTCATATTTTGCATGTTTCCGTTTTAACGACTACACTAAAACCCACTGATATACCGAACTAAAAAAAAAATCACAGTGGATACAGACATTGCAGGCTACAATGCCATGCTCATAAAGATAAAGAATAAAAATTATTAGTATTAAAAAAAAAATTCTAAAACTGAATTTTTTTCAGCGATACTAATTTTTTACGCCTGAACGAGAGCAGATAGAAAATAATCTGTCTGGCAGTTTTGTTAAAATTCAGCTTCACCATGTTGGCTGATTTTTTCAAAGCAGTTAATACTCTGGTATTATGTTACTAACGAAATTGTGGTTAGTTGACTTTTTAGTAGAAACCGTATGATTTCTTGTTTTGAAAAAAATAGTTATCGCGGCAAAAACCATTGCTTGGCAGATTTTTCACATCTGCTCTCATTTAAGTTAAAAAAAAAAAAAAAAAAAAAACAATATTTGTCGCAAAAACAGTGGAAAGTAAAGAGCATGGCCTTAAAGACTGACAATATTAAATGTTGTGTATTAAGTAGTAAAAGTAATCAAGTCTAAAGTTATATTTATTGATTAATAATGTATACTCTTCCGCTTTATATCTTCTAAGACTTATTTCATTTACCATATTAATTCAATTTGAAAAGCACACCGTTAAAACAGTATTACAGTTTTACACCAATTTCACAATAAAATATTGGACTATTTATGTACATTGTATCAATAGCCACAATTGTTTCAGGATATTCATCACACGTTCTTAAAATTAAAACGTTGTGATGGATACAAGCTGTAAATAAAAGTAATAAAATAGTTTCGTGCTTCTAATTGCCATAAAAATAATTCTGTTTTGACACAGGTACGGAACTTCATAGGTTTTCACAATAATTTTACTACTAGTTCGGCGAAAATTGTAACTGAATGCACAATGCACGGTTATGTACTTTGACAATTTTTTTTCGTCTCTTGAATTGAATACACATCTTCCTGTAGAGTATGGTATACTTAGCCTAGGTACACTGCGTTTCAACAGATTGATAGGGTGTGTGATGAGGAATGACAAAACTTTGAAAAAAGATGGCAGAGGGAGTTTTCAACAGCTAGTGGATGATTATCACAGGTTAGTTATTGTGAAATGGTATGATGACTGACAGGGGTGTCATATTAGGCAGTTCATACACCGATGCTCATCCAGTGGGAGGTGTTAATCGTTACAGTAAGGAACTGGGTAGGAAAACATATGTAAGTTGCGCTAAATGAATGAATGAGAGATTTTGGTCAGCGCTTAACATCGAAGTCTTTAGCGCTGGTGAGGGGTGACATGAGGTGAGTATGGAGCAGCGCCGGAATGAATGGGCGGGGGAAACGGGAGATCTCCGAGAAAACCCGCGGACCAACGGCATCGTCCGGCACGATTCCCACATGCGAAAATTCGAGGACCGAACCTGGATCGCCGTGATGGGTGGCGAATGGTCTGACCATTCGGCCCCCAAGCAGCCCTAAAATTGTGAAAGATTACATCATATATATGGGAGGAAAGGATCTGTCTGATATGCTTGTTGATTTGTATAGAACAGGGTTTAGAACACATCGCTGGTAGATGGCTCTATATACTCCCAGTTACTAGGTGTGTCAACAATGGGTGGCTTTTGTAAACACGAGAACTAGATCTTAACAGGCGAGGAAAGCAAAACCAAGGCACTCTCTCTGAAGGGTTTAGGTTATCCGTAATTCAAGGTCTCTAACACAAGGCAAAGAAAATAGGTCGTCCTTCTTCAGATGTGCTTGCAAAGCCTTGCAAACAAACTCATAAACCTGGAGTTCCCTTGCTCACTGATGAAGTACGATATGATGGAATAAGTCACTTCTTACCCATAATTCAAAGGGAAGATGCCGATACTGTACTAAAGGCCAGCCTACAGTTTTTTTTGCAAAAAGTATAATCTCAAACTGTGTTTTACAGAGAAGAGGAATTATTTTTTGTCACATCATACACAAAAATGTGTCCCTATGAAAATGAAACTTCGACTACAGAATATAAAAATTTTACTTGTATACGCAATGTACATTAGGACACTATTTTGATTTTGTGTAAATATGTGTATCCCGAAAATTGTTTCATCATTTATTTAACGGTGCCAATGCAGTTAGGGACAGCTTTTTTACACTCCTTGAGCTCGGATTTCCCACACATGCGAAGTATTTTCGAAGCATGAAGCCGGACACCATATCGGTATAAAATTTCACATTCAATATCAGTTACGGTAGGTAACAAAACCACAGCTATAGTGATCTAGTGTGTAAACGGAAGTTCCAGAACGAAACGAAGTTTTAGGCGTGTGGTTTACCATTGATTTGGCAAATGGAAAACATCGGTTCTAGGAACGGTAGAAAGAAACACAGTCGCATCTAAACTGTGTGCGAATAACCAGTACCGGGGACCAAAAGACAGACTAAGCGGAAGAGAGGATTTCACTTTTTGCTTAAACAAAAACAAAGGAAGTGACAGAACAAATGGAGCAAGATGAGCCGATAGAAGATGTCATCCAAAACAACTCTTCCTATTACTGAAGTTGGAAAAAAAAAAAAACACGATGGCGGGTTAAAAGTTTCACTCAACCAAAAGCGCAACGAAATAAAAAATCAAACCTGCAGTAACTTTCAGAGTTAAAAATGCACCCTGAAAATACAAAAATGTCATGCATAGTCTAAATTTGTGTCACCCTCGACCACGGTCGTAGAAGAACAGGTCTGGACACTCGCCTATCTACCAATGTATTTTGCTTGACCCCCTTGTTGTTTGGCTGTAGTTCAAGTTACCGAGAATGTCGTACTTTTTGGCGCTGTTTTCCGGGCGGTCGGACTCAAACTCCGTCCACTTTTTTCCATTGTTAAATGTATAAAGTAAATAAAGATGGCTGGAGCCTTTTCTTAAATTTGTGAACGAAGAAAGTATTTCGTAAATTGATAAAAAATACGTTTTGATAAATTGTTTGTCTTAGCGGAAAGGAAGTGGGCGGAGTTTAGTCCGACCGCCGTAACATCAGCGCCAATAAAACACAATATTCTCGGTAACTTGGTGAACTGCAGCCAAACAACAAGGGGTCAAATATCCAGGCGAGTGTCCAGACCTGTTCTTCTACGACCGTGCCCTCGACGTTGTCTTTCTTAGCTGCAACGACAAACTTATTAGACCTAAATGTCACCATGGCTGGGTGACGTCATGCAGCGAGCTCAGTCTTATCGTAATCATATTATATGTAAGAAACACGATCAGCTCTGTACGATAATATACAATTTTGTCTCTGCATAAACGTATGATGTGTACACACTTTAGTAAACGCAGTACAGCATAGCATCACTTGAATATTCCGCACGGCGCGCGGTTGCACCGCCTTTCGTATCGCGCCTTAATGGCCTTGACAATACGGAAATTATGTCTTATTTACAAAGTTGGTATGTGGTCAATTGACCACACTCAAACTGAATCTGTAAAATAAAAAATCATCCCGTAACTACGCATAAGACAATGGTTGGCATGTTAGTATCGACACATATATTGACAGCAAATCGTGGAAATATAGGTACATATTTCTATTTCCATATTTAAAACATATACTATACTTCCTCGTCACTGTGAATTATTTCAATTTAATACAAATTTAAGTTTAAATCGCCGTAACTTAACAGAAACGTAAATATATTCCAAACACTTTGACATGTTATCTGACTGGCGAGTGTACAACACTTGTCAATAGAACCGAGGTAATGGTAATTTTGTACAAAGCGGAAGGATGTGCAGTGGAAATAAAAGCAGAAACTAAGCGAGGTTTTCAAAAGTGTTCGGTTCGCCGCGGACAAACTGTAACACTACGCCAGGAAACGCTCCAACAAATTAGTACTGTGCTGCTAAATGCGTAACGCTCGGAGTTTGCATCACACAGCTACGGGCGGAAACAAATGAACACCGACTCGCTGCTCGTGAATTGAAGGTCGTGCCGGGAGATGGACACGGACAGTGAGGCTTTAGCGATCATGGACACTGGACAAATTGAATCAGTCTTTGTTAAAAGGCACTGTGTCCCAAAACCACAAGTTTGTGATATGAATTAATTTCAGGGTCTTAGTTCTTTTTAACAGAGTTTAGAAAACAGCATATGTTTGTTTTGTGTATAAAGAAGGTAAGGTCTAAGTTCCTTTCAACTTTAGTCAGTCCGGGATACGAAAAAATCAACTTTAAAACAAGATTTTTTTTTAATTTGGACTTAATGAATTTAATTACTTATTCAGTTAGAATTCCATTCCTCTTTTTTTTTTTTTTTTTTTTTTTTTGTTCCTCAGACCATGACTAACGCGTGACTCTGTACACAGAGTGTGGTGTAAGGTGTGTAGGAAAAATACAAATAACACACATTCCTACACGTTGTGTTCGTGTGTGTCAACAGAGGGGTGTGTAGACAAACAGTCATTACCATAAAAATTGCCGTACCCACGAGGACAAGTAGAAAGTGAATTGAAACGTGGCACATTCAATGGTAGTGGCAACACAGTTATCCAAATCCAACATGAAAACAAGTGGGTCAATGGGAAAATTGAACAGTTATACAGTGCTTTTAGTACATTACAGCTCCACCGCTAGTGTGTTTATATGTATTAATATGGTCTGGCATGAAACAACATATATGACTTAAACTACACAATGGAACAGCTTCCTCAGAGTTGTTGCCAATACCAAATACTGCAGACGCGTTGATGGCCGAAGCTTCCCTCCAAGCTGGCTCGACGTGTGTCGTATATCTAATGTGATAGCAGAATAGACTGACAATGGAAAAGCTTTCAGCATCACAAAATCCAATCTTTTTTTCCCCGGGTTTAAATTTTCCAGTTAAAGTCTCGCTATGTAGAGAAACACTAAGACCAAGTAACCTGCAGAACCTACCATCATATTGCCAGCGCTCCTCTGATCATTTACAAAGTACTGTATTTAAGAACAAGACTTGTAGGAAATTGCTCCAAAGACCATAATGTAACGACGTATCACTCAGTTAATTAGTCAGGATTTCTGCGATGTCCAATGTTTCTCCAGTCTCGCATATAGTTGACAACCCTATCCATGTAAAACATGGATTCGTCCCTAAGTAAGCTGCATCACCATTCCTTAGGCGTCCAGTGCACCAGATTCCATCAAATCACTAGTGGAGCCACTGCACTTCTCTAGATTACGGGTAGATCTAACGAACCTTCCAAAAACTTTCACATTGACGTGAGATTATAGCAGAATTACTTTAAATTACTGCTATATTATAGGCGTTCATTTTCAAGTATCATAAAGTTTGGAAATGTTTTTCGAGTGTTTGATCATGATAACTACTACTTTTTTTCTTCAGTCATTAACAAATTTACTTTGGGCGTGGTCTGTTTTGAAATTTTGAAGCTGTAGTATGGCTAAGACTACTCTCCTTCTTAAAGTCCAACTGTTCTCTCGCTTTGTAACTTTGTACGTTGAAACAAGTCTATATAATGTATCATATATGGTTGAAAAAAATTGCGGGGTCAAATTAACCCGTAAAGAACTTGGCGCTATACGAATCAATAAAGAGATAGAACATGGCCGTACTTGTAACATGAAATCACTTTAAATGACTCGCTTGAAATCATTCATTTAATCTAAATGTTTACTGTAAGCACTACAACGAATTCACATAGATACAATTTTGTTGGCTGTATAACATTCAACAAGTAGTGAATTTTGTAAATATGAATTGTATTTAACTTACATCAACCCAAATTGCAGATACGAATCTGTGAACTTGTTCGAATCAAAAGTCGTGATAATATCCAAGACGAAATAAGCCGATGCTGAAAATTTTCAAGAGTTCGAACACACAAACACATCCTTCAATATGACGTAATAAAAAAAGTTTCCGTGCTCGGAATTTTTTGGAATACAACTGCATTTTGAATCTATAGGTTAAATCAACGCAACCCATTGATAACAAACGCCAATTAATTATTGGGTATCTATATGGTACCCTGAATTTGTAACATGCTATTTCACACTGATAAGAAATATGACGATAAGTAATCCAAAGTTAAAGAGATCAACACCAATACACCTAGATAATGAAAATTGAGGTCATCAGAAATCCTGCAGTTGGTTACGAGGTTGTACTTTCCTGGGTGATCTAGAAAAGAGACAAGTTGATAATATTGTTACAAGTTTAAGCAAAAACTTTTCATGTGGGCAATTCCCATGAGTTCTTTTGGGGTAGAGATCTTATAATTGAGATAAAAGAGTTGAATTAAGTTACTGATTTACTAGCTCACAAAGCTTACAAAAACATACAAAACAGCAATCAACTATAATTTTACAACACCCTTAATTATGCACACGATTACTACTGTACCAAAGAACGTTAATTAGCTTTGACAATTAAAGCACAAGAATATTTACCATTAATCAAAGACTACAAATCACAATAAAAATTCAGTCATGTATCCAATCAACAGTCTCTCAAATTGTGACAGTGTACAACCTTAATAGTCCGCAGTGGTGATGATTCGCAAGTACTGCGCCTGCCGCCTCACAGTAGACTCTGACGTCACCAAGATGTCTTCACCAGTCTCTCTCCACAAGCATAACACCTTCCTCTAGCACGACCAATAGCGAATTCTCTCCGAATTTGTCGATTCAGCCCTTTTATATTCGTCGAAACAGTAGGGGAATCACCGCATTACAGGGGTCTAAAAATAGACATTTCATAATGTTTTTGACGTGACTTGAGTCTCGTAGGCCGCCTCGTAGCGTTAAGACGCATTTGGTACAGGTCTCTATGACGTAGTTTTGGCGTGACTTTTATCACGTAGCCGCCCGGTTTGTCAATCATGAACCAGTCCACACGGTGTTGCGACACAGCTTCCAACCACCCGGCCTTTGCACACAGCACGCAACAGTATTTAGTGGTGTTTCGGTATATTGATGTAACTACTGTATGTTCAGCTAATTTGACAGGCGACACAGGGTGGGGCAAAGTGATAATGGCTCGGCCTGTCATGTGCTAGAAACTGCCGAGTGGGATTTCTGACCAGTCAAAGGCAAGGTAAATGGACTGTACGTCTCGTCGACAGCGAGGTCGTTAGAGACGTTGATACACAACTTACTACAACGACAGGATTAAGCCATGGACTTTGTTACTGGGGCGGTTCACCTTAGTTTCAACGTCCTTTATTATTTTTACATTCGTACCAGACATTTTTTTCATCTTATTTTAGACACACATTGTGACTAAACATTCCTCTTAGGAAATTTTTGTATCTCTTAGAGTTTTTGCGTAATGAGTAGTAAACGTCAAAATTTGCACTTTACGGTTTTATGCACGCCTCTAAAACCAGCTGACATACCAAACCGAAAAAATTCACTCTGTATAACAATGTTGTAGGCTGTGATTTGACACATATAAAATAATAAAAATATATACAGTTTTGTATTTAAAAAAAATTGTTGGAATTTTTAAATATCCATTTCAAAATTCAACATTCTTTATTAAATACAAAAATATGTAATTTTTTGTTATATATATATATATATATATATATATATATATATATATATATATATATATATATATATATATATATATATATATATATATATATACAGGGTGTATATTAATTCATGATACAACGCTTGAGGGCAGGTAGTACGAGCCAAAACAAGCACTTTTTAACTATAAACCCGTAGGCGGAAATGTACCGTCTTCGTAGGGG
>PNEQ01004316.1:0-37971 GCA_003012365.1 Medauroidea extradentata
CAATTTCCACGCAATATGCTGATATTGCATTGCAGCTCAGACACACAATTCTTGGAACCTCACATGCAATGCAAGCGGCGGTGCAATCTCGGCAAATAGAACATGCTCTATATTTCGATGCAAGTTGCGTGGAACAAGCAATGTGATTGGTCATTCACTGAAGTAAATGTATGCACGTAGTTGTGAGTATAAAGAAAAACAACAAACACCATACAAACATGGAATCGACACCAGAGTGTTTTTTTTGCAGTTTTTGGATGAATACAAAATAATGTCCAGCACACTATAATACAAAACCACTAAAATATCACAACAAACATTTATGAGAGAATGTTTTAAAGGCGGTGGCCGCGTCTGTATCGGAAGTCCGGGAAAAGACTGCCGTGCCACTGAAGAGATAAAAAAACCAAGTTCCTACATGGTTCACAATTATTTTAATTTTCGCCAGATAACATTTCCATCACGGCAAGTGTAGCCTACATCGTGTGCTTTTAGGTTATCCATTTGTTCTAAACTTTTGGCGGGAAGAAAACAAATTGCATGTATATTGCTTGGGGAAATTGCGCTGTGTAAATGGCTTATGAGATATTGCATGCAATTATTGCACGAGCGATTGCATGCAAGGAGCTATGCGAGAAATAAATTGCGTCGTGTAAAACCAGCTTTACTTACATATTAGCATACAATTTATATTTGCATGTATTAAAGAGTAAATAATAAAACAAAGTCTAGAAATAATAATTGTCTTGCTTTTCTGTCAAAAAGTAATTTCGGTTATGGTTATGTTTAAAACTTGATTTTTATAAATAACAGTGAGCTTTCGACGATGACAAATGAAGCCTCTATTTCTTGATTGGCCAGCGAATACGTAATTGTGGTGATAACCGAGAATAGAAGTAGCAACATGTGTTTTCAAGCGTATTACTTAAGACGCCTTGTGTAACGCGAAACTGTTATGACGGACAGAAACGTAATCGAAATTTTCTCACAGAGTCTTAAGAAGCCCGACTTACGAACGACACGTTTCAACTAAGACGTCATGCTCTAAAAGATCCGTAATCGACTTGCTGGTGTACAAAGAGGTTTTTTCAATTAAAGTAAATACTATCAGTTATGAATAGGGCCCTGTAGTTTTCGCGAAAAGATTTTTGCCCCGCTTTGCTTCAGTGTCTTACGTGCACACCTGCAGTTCAACTTCATGGCTATTGACAGAGTGTTTTTGTGCAGAGTCGTTATTCATTTGACTGTGTCAATCAGTACATGGATAACAGCGACACATCACGTCTGTGATTTGCGGGTTTAACCTCCACACGCTGGGAGTTACGGCATCCAATCACTGACCACATAGCAGAGATGCAGGTGCGCACGTAAGGCACTGAAACAAAGTGCTGCAAAATTCTTTTCGCGAAAATTACCGGGCTCTAGTTATGAATAATACTCGCGAGCAAAGCCGCGGCGGACTGCTAGTATATCTATAAAGAACAGAGGCGGCTCGTGGGTTGTTGGCAAGTAGGGCAAAAGTTGCGGAGAACTGTACACTCCTGTGAATGCGCCACCGTATACCAATGACCATGGCTACTTATTGTGTTGTGACCAGTCAGTAATAAGCGGCACCTACACATCAGCGTGTCAGTGGCTGTAACATCAACTAGCGTACAACCCTTTACAGTTCTCTGCAACCTGTGCCCTACCTGGCAACAACCTACGAACCGCCACTGATAAACAAATATTTTTCAGGATTTTATTAACTCGGTACACGAAGTAATGTTACTTGATTTTTATGTATTTTGTCTTTGTGGTGATCAATTGTTAACAGTCGCGGCTGTGTTATTTTCGTAGATACCTTACACAAATGCAGTGTTCAAGCAAATATATTGAGGCCTCGTAAGACAACATGGTGAACGAAATACGAGTACGTACAAGAACACCATTTTGTTCCGAAACAACTGTTCTTCTTTTACTAACTTACAAACATCTTCGTATAGTTTCTTAATCACTTGTGAAATGCATTCAGATGAAGGAAGTAGACTACAGTAGAAAGCCTGCTCTTGAAGTATTTGTTTGTAGAATCTCTTTGGTCTTATTAAATACAGTGGAAAATATTATAACTTATATATATGTATGCATATACATAAAACTAAGAAGATATTAGTTTTCAGATCAAATTTATATTACCTTGAATTGCACAAGCATTTAATACAAACGTAGTACAAGTAATAAGTAACCCACATTCTTCAGTGTACGAATATCAGCCCTGTTGTTCTCTTAGATTTTTTTGTTAGCAACACTTCACTGGGCCAAACGCCATAGGAGAGTGTTATGTAGAGTCTATTATGTCAGTCTGAACAATCGCTTCGCTGTGTTGGTCTGAACAACCGCTTTCCGCCACGGTTCCAGGCAAGACCACTCGGCTCTGGTTTACCGCTCGAGTTCTCTAGATGATCTTCAGTTTCTTCAGTGCTGCTGTAATGGTATTTTTTGTTCGCGCTTCACTTCAAAGCGTTTATTGCAATGATAACTATGTACAAAATTAACACACAACACTGGTAAACAACAAGAGACAGCAACATAAACAGGAACATCGATACTCAACTGTCCACCGTGGGCTAGTGGCTAGGAAGATGTGTTAAAGGTCGTTGGTTCGAATCTCGTTATCATGTCTTTATAATTTTTATTCCAGCCCATACTTTCCTTGAGCTTATAACACAACTGAGGAAAAAAATAAAATTACGCAATTATTTGATATAATCAGTTAGTTTATTTCGCTGAAGAAAACTGTAGTTTTCGAAAGATTCCCAATGGATCAGTTCAACAAATTTAGTCAGTGTAAAATCACTGGAAAAATGTGAACATTCACTATATTCAGTTTTGAGTGAAAATTGTAACGTAGGAATGTACTACGTCCGTCATAAAAAACTATACATAGTAAGTGTTGTACAAAACTTTCAAACACTACGTGTATATGCAATATACAGAGAAGTGCGCCGTGTAGTGACATTGCTTTATAGAAACTAGTACAGCTACAAAATGTTTCATACTTGACAAAAACGGATTTCCGTGTTAGCAAGACAAGTCAACTTACAGTAGCTTTAAATAACACAACACAAAGTTGCTACTGGGCAGTGCGTGAGATTACCCCAGGCAATGGCGCAACTATCAATTATAGTTCGAGCAAAGAGGAAGGTAAGTATAGTAAATTATGATTGTGTTCTCTAATTGTAATGTATTATAATGTAAAGTGGAAATTTACGGGCGTGTTCTGATTAATATTAAGGTAATTTTGTTTTTTTAATAACCTGGTTTGGTGTTGTATCCCGCCGAAATGAAATGTTGTGTGCGCCAATGACCCGATGGTCTGATGAGAGTTGTATGTTTCGTGTCGATAGACTGTGTGTGGGGCGGGTGCCATTATCCCTCGCAGATTGCAGGCAAACAACGTGTCGGCTTACCAGGATGTGTTTTTGCATCTTCCCAGCGGAGCAGCCGAGATGGCGGTGAGGGGTCTGTTGTTTGTGGAGAATATTACGACGCCCTATAAACTTCGCCCCTACTCTCACCCCCGTCCTTTTCTCCAGACACCACTCCACCCACCTCCTCGTCACCCACTCCTGCTGCACTTTCCTCGCGAAACCCACTCCGCGCCGCGTGTGAAATATTCAGCGATCCATCAGGCAGCGAGTGGCGGGCCTTCGATAAAAACATCGATCCATGCGGCGGCCGCTTGTCGTCGCCCTGCTAGCACCACGTCCCGCGCGCCGTTACTGTTAATTAATGCATGCGGGGGTAGTTCCCGGCATCTAGGGTAGTGGCAACAAGTCAGTGCCTGACATAGCAGGGGTCCTGGCAGTATCTTCTGCTGGCTGCTTACTCACTGCTGTATGTATGTATACCTCGCCGACGTTATGAGTGTTGCCATAGTAGGTATAGTGATATCGGTTCCCGCATGTCAATGGAAACGTTCCTTCGCAATGTTTAAGAAGTAGTCAGATGCATATTACTATTACCAGACGTTTATAGTAATAATGTTAAACATTAGGGTCATGGTCAGGGTCTTGTGCTGGATATGGGTTAAAAACTTGACGTTTTCTTTACCAAGTTCTACTGCAGTGCGCACAAAATGCGTTCATAAGAACTAACGAAGAAGAGTAAGGTAGGATATTGTTTTCAGTCACGTTATCAGGTTTTGTTGAACATCAAAATTTTGGTAAATACACGTGAATGCTCTTCTGGGTTTTAAAGTGGCGGCAATCTAAAAAATCCGACTGCCTTTATGCACTTGTTAAATATATGTCTGAATACGAAGTCCACAGCATATTTGCACAAGTTAGGGTCTCTGTTATTTTGTATTAGATTATATTTAATATTCGTTTCGTGCACTGTTATTTATATCAAGCAATATGTAATATTCGTATCGTACTCTGTTATTAGTTGTTTCGTGCCAGTTTCTTCGATATTTTGAACACAGTACAGTGCGTTGTGTTTCACTACGTTATAGTTTTTGTTATGTACAGTTTTATTTAGCGTCAAAGACTACTTTCGTCACCTAACAGCCGCTTGCCCAGTGCGACATAAGGGTGCGAGGAATGGATCGAGAAGCTGCTCTCGTGACTTGTTTGACCCGTGTTAACTTGACTGTGGTTATCCTGTCTGCATGCCTCAAGTTGACATATTATATTACCCACTCTACCTACCCTTGTGGCTGTTATAACCGTCATATGTGTTAACACTAGATGGAGTCTGGGTGGACCGAGAATATTGCAAACACGAGTAACGGCGGAACATGTCCACGATTCATGCAGATATCGACAGTCCAGAAACCGAAGAGCCAATCAGAAGGCTTCATCTTTTTTCAGACGAGCCTAACATCCCAAATGTTGCGTATAGTCGAATACGAATACACAAATATTTGCATTGAATTAAGGTCTCACAACTCTGTGCTCGTAACTATCCGTGAACGTGTAAAATAATCTTAAGGGCTTGTTCCCGAGTAACTCAAATATTTTTTAACCAAATGTTTTGAAAAAATTTGAGTCAATGTGCAATCACACGATGCACAATACTTTGGACGCGTTTTTAAAATAATGTACCATTCGCCAGCAAAAAAAAATTATTTCCTTCATTTTTGCTTATTTTCACGACGAAAAACGTGGTACTTTGGGTAATGAAATCTAAAAAACCGTTCAGTATAATTCTACAAAAAATTCAGCTACAAATTACAATATATAAGTGTCAAAACTGTGCAGCGAAATTTTGATGAGTATTAGATAGCAATAAAAAAAAATATTTTCGAAATCACTGCAAAACTACGTAACAAGGCTGTTCCAGTGTGAAAAATCGTAATTTTATATTTGTATAAAATAGGGTTAGTTTTGTAGACATTACTTGAGAGTACAATATCCTCTTACGAAAAAAATTTAGCTCAGTCAGTTTTTCTATAATGGCACTTCAAAGTCAAAATGTGAATATTTTTACTTCATGCAAAACTTGAAAACCAGTAAACATAATAAAATGGAAAAAATCACATCAAAACTACATGCCACGGTCTACGGCTTGAAGCATATAAAACCCATTTTGAAATAATTTTTATACTTAAAAAATTTTCTAAAATTTGCTAAATTGTATTACATTTAAAACTTTTTTAAAAATACAAATTATTTATGTAAAGGGTTTCTATATATTTCAAGCTGTACACTGTGACATGTCGTTTTGATGTTTTTTTTTTCATTTCATTATGTTTATTGGTTTTTAAGTTTTGCATGAAGTAAAAATATGCAAATTTTGACTTTGAACTTACATTATGGGAAAACTGGCTGAGCTAAATTTTTTTCGTAAGAGGAAAATATACCCTCAAATAGTGCCTATGTATCTAACCCTATTTTATACAAAAAGAAAATTACGATTTTCCACACTTGAACGCCCTTAAGAGGGCGTGGTACATAATTCAACGTTAAAAGCATTAATTTATAACTGCAGGTTTCTTGAAGCAAATTTACGAAAATTAAACAACAGCAGTCCTAGACAACAATTTTAGCCAACGTTTTAAACAAAATTGTTTTTAGTGTTACAAACTTCTGAGGCACAATCTCTGACGCCGGAACCTCGTGTATTTAACTGCGACGGAAGAGATCACACGTAACGGATTAGTAATTCTGGTTAAATATTTACTCATAAAGTTGGCGAATACCGCTATCTAGGACTCCCCATACGTTACCGTTTGTGTGTGGAGACAGGAGCGGTAAGGTTACCGTTGACCGACGTATGTAATGTATATTATCGTATCTCCGCACAAGCCACTCAGCTGGCGTGTAATATAATGTTTCACTGTTACCTTTGTCCTATATGGGACTTGAAGCGGTGACCACATTATGTTGTTTGTGGGAAACAGTTCGAAGTCTAACGCTGGTTTCTATAGCTGTGTTTTTTGGATCCGGTTGTTGCTCTTCCTGATACGTCAGTGTGAAAAATATATGTTTGGCCATTTTGAGGGGCTTCAGGCTTCCGGTTTATAATAAACATGCAGATTCTTTAAAACTATAGCAACATAGTTTCTAATGTGTGTCCTTTTCACAGATAATGCACGTTAAATAGTTTGGTCAAAAAAAGAATTTTAGTACGAACTTTGTTGTGAAAATCAACTACAGCACACCGAGCATCCTGCAGCATGCTTGGCAACAGCTCTCCTACTGCCGCACTGTGTTTTAAAGTCGTACAATTATCGCAAACACTAACGAAATGTCTTAAAAAATGTTATATACCTAAACTAACTTTGAGTAACCAACTATAGTTTAGCGGTTTGAACACTAACTCAGATAGCATACATACAATAGGCCGGTTCGGGTATGGACTAGACGTTTTGTTGTGTGATCTTATTACTACCGAATCGAAGTAAATATCTCAGGTCACTTAGAAAATGTATGCAGAATTTATTTGCAGTGAAAGGAAATAACTGTTGTAGGAACCACACTTCTGTTAAAATAGTGCCAGCAATTCAGTTAGGTTATCGGTACTATCTGGAGTGTACCGACAACATTTTCTGTAAAAGTATCAGCATGTTCTATAAGACAAATTATGCTCCTAGCTTATTCTACAGAGTTTGTTACTTCTGTACAGAACATTGTTATAGGAGCAATCCAGATAGTAACAGCGACCAAACTGTACTGATTTCCATGTTTAACAGCCTATAGGTACTTGCAACAATTATTTTCTTTCAGTGTGTGATGCAACGGTTAAAAGTTTCTTTGAACATAGGCTGAACACGAATTTTTTTTTTTTAGAAACTTTAATTTTCTACTACAAAATCAAGTCTGCAAATTTCTAGCGTTTTTTTTTAACAGCGCCGGGGACAGTTATTAATTAAGTCCTTTAAACGTTATGAAAACAGCAAAGTTAATTTTTTTACGTTACGCATTTAAATATATGGCTATAGCAATGTAAATGAAGCTATTCTTGCCCTGGCTATAGATGGGACGGATGCAAATCGTTGCCGCCGTATTCAAATATGCACTTCATTTCCCAACGGATGTAGAACCGAGTGACCCAGAGATAAGACACTGAACTCACGTTCCAGAAGATCAGGGCCTGATTACCGCCCCAGATTGTCTGATTTATACTTCTCTACGTCATGTCGATATCACTTCAGGCACTTCAGTACAAGGAACCTTCTGCTCTTAGTCGCTGGTTCGTTAACAATACTACCTGGCCTTCGCACGGTGACAAACATGTTCAGAAGCATTTCGACGAAGCAAATATTTTAGATTCCTCATTAATATTTATATGAGAAATTAAGTACAAATTTCCAAAGAGAGACTCGAATGAAAGTAACGTACCTGCTATTTTATCCTTCTCCTCTGAACATTGGTTTGAATAATAGCGGATAGCGTCGACTAGTAAAATACCACATGTATATACAACCTAAACGATACAAAGAAAATCGCTTTATTAATGTTTGTAAAACGCTGCGCTCCAATTATCTGAAGTTTGTTTTCTAATTATGTAAGAATGTAGTAAACGAAGTAATAACGAACGTGTCCTGGAGAAACTAATATGCTGCTGAACTGTATGGCACAAAATACAAGATTGAGAATTGTGAAATAATAAGCACGTTTTATATGTTATAAAAAGCTGTCATCGGCTGTATTATAAAAACAACTGCCGGTTATTTTATATCTTATAATAATTAAATAATAATAATTACAACATGAGATAAGGATCAGAGAAAGAAGTAACCAGAACTAGCTTTGAACGAACATACAATAATTTAACGAGACTAATGGGTTCGAAAAATTTTGTAAACAAGCGAAAGAGTAATGCGTTTTTTGAGGCAACATATACCCAATTAGGGAGCAGGACTAAATTTTATCACACACAGCCTGTACAATTTGTAAGCCTAGCTACTACTTCGTCAGTATTTTGTAGCGATTAAGTGGGTGACCATCTATTTTCGAACAAAATGCCCGTAAGTTGCAACTGAAAACATTTAAGCTCAGATTTAATATAGTTAACTCTGTTTATTACCGAGCTAGGCGGCGCGACGGTGCCACGTTGGAGTCGCGTCTGGGAGGAAACGGGTTCGATCACTGGCTCCGGTCGTCGTGATTTTGGTTTTCATCCCCCCCCCCCAAAATCGCTCCAGGCGAATGCTGTGATGGTTTCTTAACAAAGGCCATGGCCGATTCCTCTACCAGATCCTGTCATTGTACTAAGCTGTGTGTCACCGTCTATATGACCTCGCTGTCTCGACGAGACGTAAAGACCACTTGTCTTATATTCTTCTTGCCACGCGCCTATCCTCTATCACAGCTGCTCAGTACTAAGGTACTGTATTCCTATTTGTCTGGCTAGCCTAAGTATGAAAAATAGTTTACGTGCGTATTCACGGGATATATGAATGTTATGTGCACGAATGTTTTCGTGAATAATATATCTTCTTGAACGTCAACAAAATGGTGAGTCTGTAAGCGATGGTTTCAAGGTTTTGGTGATGTTCTTCCGTAATGGATAAATTACGCTATTTTCGTTGGTTCGCCATTTGTTTAACGCGACCATAATTTGTTTGATTTTGTTTTTACATAGATAATTACTGAACATGACTGGACAACCCTGTAAAATAACAAATTTTGTAAGAAAACAATGGGATGTCATGCTGCCTCGTGTGAAATAAAACTAGCTAATCAGCTGCTCAGCAGCCAGTGAACAGATGGCTGACCATTGAGCGTATATCTCAACTTATTTGTATGATATTCGATACATTTATCCCTGAAGTAACACTTTGTCACAGTACAATTTTAATCAGGTTGATTTTTTAATGAGGTGATACGAAACGTTTTAAACTGATATTGCTTCATAACATATAATAAGTATGGGTACTTCAGGGACTGCCAAACTCGCGTCGTTACTTGAAGACAGACTGGACTTCGTCGCGATATACATACCACGAGCACAATCTGTTACTCCATTGACACGAGCCTCTATGTGATGCCATTTGTTGTGTGATGATTGGTCAATCTACCGTTAGATATTTAATTATTGGACAGAAACATTCTCCGCCACATTGTCGACCAACAGGAGGCGACGAACGAGAATAAAGCTGTTTGCAGTCTAGTCTGTTGGTAGAAAATAACACTGAATTTTTCACTTTCTTAAGCATTAAGAATTCTTGTCTGTTACAACCAGTGTTTAAACAATTTTTTAAATGTTTCGTTAAAACGTTATTACATTTAAATTTTTTACCTTGCTTAAATACTCATATGTTTTAGAAACTTGTTTTAACTTGAAAAAAAAAATTTGCATCGTATTAAAATATAAAAATAGTTGAAAATTCGTGTCCAAGTGTACTTATTTACTATTTTTTTAGTTACATCAAGGAACATACACGGTTCGTCCCTTCAGGCCTAGCGACATTCGTAACGACCATACTTAAGAAAGAGATTAGTGTCCGTGCCTAGAGATTGATAAGGTAGCTAACTGTTTGTGGTAGATAAGATTGTGAAATACTTGAGCGTTTCGTCCGATAAATGCAACTCTTTAGCAGCACCTGCTTAAAGTGTAGGTCTAGGAAAACATACTTCGTTCCTACACACATAAGTTATTTCCAATTTTGAAAATAAGTGAACGAAACATCTATAACATACCGGTTGTTTGAGACACTTGTAGATAAGGCTTCTGTTGGATATAAATGTGTTTACTGGAGTCATGTATTGTCAGGCTAATCAGCGTGCAAGTAACAAAATTACAGGAAATTTTGTCATTTTCCAATTGTAAATATTATAATTGGTACAGTTTTAGTACAGTTCAAAAATGTGAATACAAGTGTGTATTAGTTAGGAATTAAAAGATTTTTCTGCGTTTACAGCTAACGTGTTGCAGTTTATTCTTCGTATGATGTACAATTCTGAACTAATAACTAACCTGAAATAAGACTGACTCAATGGGTCGAGTGAACGAAACCAAGCAAGGTAATACGCGCAAGTAATCGCAAACAAGTATTTAGACGCATAGTTATTTGCTCTGAATATAAGCTAGGACTAACTTGTTACCATTTACTTGTTTCGCAAGTAGTTGCTTGTTTGATGAGTTTTCGCTTGCAAGTAT
The DNA here is from genome assembly GCA_003012365.1 of Medauroidea extradentata. NCBI lineage: Eukaryota > Metazoa > Arthropoda > Insecta > Phasmatodea > Phasmatidae > Medauroidea > Medauroidea extradentata. The sequence goes on from PNEQ01004316.1 coordinate 10,591, forward strand.
TTACTTACCTGAGATCATTGCCGCTCGTGAGACATATGCACCTGTGCATTTACGACGACTTGAAATGAACTGACGTTCGTCATGAACGAATATCTTGAACTTAATCGTAGGTAGATGTGACAGAACTTGGTTCCTAGCTTTGGTAAAAGTTATACCGTTATATTGAACAAACCTACGATGCCAAAAATCGTGATTGCTAAGGAAAAGCCTGAAGCTAAAATGCCATATAATTTTGCAAGTAATGTGAGGTAACAACACAATTTTACCTAAATTTAAAATAAATATTTTATAAAATTAAAACTCTTATCCAAGGACAAATGTCATGTAAACGCAATTGGCAACTATCCTATCAAAATGCTGACATGGGAAAATGATTTCTAAAAATCCTGGAATTCAATGACAATTCGGTTTTTATAAAAAGCCACAGGCTTTAATGTGACGGACTCAAGTAGTCATATAACTGTAGAAGAGGCTGCAGATCCCCAGGATACCGATGAGAACCTACATAATATCGTGAAAATTATCTTATTTCACACTAAAAGAATAAATAATTCAAGCTGCCAACCGAAACAAGGAAACAGCAAAGCTAACAACAGGACAGCTGCAGCGTTTGTTGCTGATGAAACAAAATAAATTAACAAAACTGCCAGCTAGTTTAGGAAATTTTTTAAATGATACTCGTATTGGATGGGCTTAGATTGTAAAACAGCGTTTAAAAACTCACTCAATAATACGTATTTCTTCCAGCAGCATTAATCACACAAAAACAAAGGCTTTCGTTTTAGGCAAACATCAACTTTTGTCAGCAGTCTACGTGAGTGTCTGGCGTAACCATGCGGCATAGTTTTCAGAACGCATTGATACACGAAACTTTCGTTAGTTCAGCAACTTCGTTTTTTCAGTTAAACGCTTGAACAACCTGCATCCACCCAGTGAGATCACTTTCCTTTTTGTCAGACTGTGTGAATGCGCGTGTATATGTGTTTGTGTCCTCCGAAAATAACTTCTGAATTCGTAAACTGAATTCCATCACGTTTGGTACACACACAGTGCTTACCACGGCCTTCTGATTTACGCGTTTTGTTATTGATCAACACTTATTTTCAAAATGGCAACAATTCGTAGACGTTTGGTGCCACGTTAATATCTCGGGCACCATGTTACTGATTAAAAATAAATTCACATATTAGTTCGTCATCTATGAATTGAGCGTCGAAGAATATATTTTGGTACGTTAGTTATTTGGAAAAAAACGCCCGAAGAAAATGAATAATAATTTGTGTTATATTTCTAGAATTACCTTAGGAAATTTTTTAACTCTTAAGCTGTTATTAAATCGCCACAACAGCACTTTGAAAATGACACTGGCAGTTTAAGTCAGACACAAGCTCATAAAAATACAGCATTGGCATAATGTATATTAACCAGTTTTCACACATTTAGCCGAGGCCTACTTCTAAAACAGTGATTGTAGACATGCAACAGACTTGCCAGTTATTGGAATACAGTATATTCTCGATGCTAAACATTGTGTATTATTTAATGGTACTTGTCCTTGTCAGTCAGTTGGAAAGGATATGTTTTCAAGTAATAATTTTAATGTTTCTACTGCAAAGTCATCAGCAAGTTAAATATTTTCTAGTGTGAAGTGAACAGTAAATTTATAATTACGATCTAGTGTAGAGTTTAAGAACAGGCAGTGGCAAATTTATATATATATTTTCTCTTTTCTTTATGTAAGCGCTGGTTAATTTATCTGGGGGATAGTATGTTTTGAACTTCGACGTCACTCTTGTGAAAAAATGTAAGAATATTGTGTATTTATCAGAAATAATTAAATCTCAATTTAATATTTTGAAAGTTTATCGCCTAAGTGATGTTTATTGATATATGTGCGCAGTTTTGTAAGATATTAAGAAATAACGATTTTATGTTATGTTTCGAGAACTACTGTAACGATTGTACACATATTTCTTATTTTGGCCATTTACCGTTCGAACTTTTGAATTAGGCACTGTCTATTGTTCTAGGTCAGACATTTTGAAAGACAGCATGACATGAAGAAGTAACGATTTAATGTCATATTTCGCGAACTACTAGACCTATTGCAACTAACTTTCATATTTTAATAAGGTACCTGTACCGAGTATGGCCCAGTTCTCAATATGGCGCACTGGTCGCCATTGTGTGGTAATACCGAGATCGATGTCGGATCGATACATACTAGTCTCCAGTATATGCATACGCTATCCATAAATATATGTCTTACATCACACATATGTTATATTAGTAACATAATTTATGACTTACGCACACATGGTTGTTGAACCTTAAGTGGGTCATATTCGGTACAGGTGCCTTAGTTAATTATTCAAATTTTGATCTATGAGTAGTGCTTTGATGTAGTGGTAAGGTGTATCATTTTGGAAAATAGCGTGACATAAAACAATAAAGATTATGTTTTATATAAAATAAACTAGTGGACTGAATATTACGTGTTTTTATATGTTTACAGTTTGTTTTTCCCTTTAAATGTTGTAAGAGTTTGTAGTTGTACATTAAAATTTTTTAACAATAGCATGATAAAATTGTGCCTCGTTTCGAGAACGACTAAAACCAATGTAACCTATTTATTTAGTTGATTCAGAACCCAAAATTTTATGTTAGTAGGGTATAGTCATTTTGGTGAGCTATTTTGAGAAATTGCGTGGCATAAATTAATGTTTCGGGAATTGCTAAACGAATTTTAAACAAAGCTAATATTTTAGAGTACGTTTTAATTTTGTAACGTTAATAGGAGACGGATCGCCATTAAGAAGGTAGCATCGAACACATAAAAATGTACTGAAATATTTCTAGAACACTGCAGAAATGTCATATTTGTTAAAATATGGAGTGCATTATCGAGTTTTTTTTTTTTTGTCAAATGGCAACACTAAAATTGTTGGTTGATTTCACCAACTGAGTAAACTAGGCACAGTTTTTTTGTTACTTCTTGAGTATTTGTGATCGAAATAACCTGAAAAGTTGTCTTCAGAGCAGGTTGTGTCCCCGGGTATAAATATGTTGCTTGTTTGGCTTCGTGGCCGATTGTGCAGTGCATTCATCGTGATACACAGCCAGTTATTCTATAGCGAATTTTATGCCAATTTAAAAGAAAATAAATGTTTGATATTTATGTTTCACGCACGAAGTTTGTTAAATTTAAGCAACAGAAAATAAATATTATTGTAATGAATTAAATTAAATTGATACATAAAGTCTACGTTTTCTCAAAACTCGTATGTTATACCTAGTACAAGCAAGAACATATATTTATATCTTGCATGCAACTATACCACACTACCGTAAGCTTTGCGCAGAAAATAAATGTAAAGCGTCTATTTCGACCTACTACATGACACAAAATTAGGACGCTACATGTTTTAACTGATTCACACAATTCTTCTGACATTGGAAAAGAAGGTAAAAATTACTGCACAAAAAATATGTAGTGACTTTAGATCAGAGCGGGCTCGATACGGGCTTCTCGTTGCTTTGTTGCTATTGAGAGTGTGAGTTATTTATTACTTTCGTTGTTGAAAGTGGCGCTCTTTCAAAAAAAAATTCAGAGAGCAGAATTTTAGTATTTTCTATGCACTTCCGCAAATAAGCCTTCGTTGAAAGCTGGTGGGCGTAACGGGTAGGCATTTCCATGATTTGAACAGGTCGCATTCTGACTCAAAATTTAGGTAGCAAAATGCTTATGGGTATCTTTATTGTTATTCTCATTTTTATTTGTAATTACGGGAACTGGAAAATGTTACACGTTAATTTTAATAAAAAACATTTAGATTATAAACATGACCAAATATCACGAATGGTCCACAGGTTTTAAATCACAGCTCTTAAAAATATTGTTTCATTAACAAACCCGTAAAAACTAGGGTCGGACTCGATGCCATCAGTTCTGAGGTAAATTTATTTCGATATTGAAGCAGAGGAAAACAAACAGTAAGCTGGAGCACGAGAAAAAAATTAGAATGTCAAATTTTGATAGGAATTGAATTAAACAAATATTTGGTATAAAAACATTCCTTATTTTTATATATTTACAAATTATTGTTCAACTTAAAAACATCGTTCTTTGTGAATTTTTTGTCGCATGAGTAATTGTGTACCCTACACTTATCGATAATGACACGTCAAAATCAAAATAAATTATTACTTATTTGGAGACTCACACAGAGTAATGAGTATATTAACAAGAAATAGTAGGCCTATGTCGGAGGTACTAATTCAATCATGAATAATCACTAGTCCAGTTTTTTGTACACAAAATCAACGTTAATAAAAATATATTTTTCATAGATTTTTATAAATTTCTGAAAAAAAAAAAACTTAAAAGGTTTTTACTATTAATTTTAAGTACTTTGTGAAGTAACTCGTGCCATCATTTCTTCGTTGTGAATATTCGTATCAGTGTGAACGAATGAGTTTTTTCTATGTGTAAGAAACTAACTGATTTATTTAAAATTTACACGTCGTTATGAAAAGACTGCATACTTTGGAATACATTATACGAATCCAATATATATTATGTACGCAAGTTGAACAGTTTATATTTTATACACATTATGTAATGGTATACGCTTTACTGCACATCACTCTTAATAGTATGTAAGGCAATTCTAATGACGGTGTTTGTACGTATATGAATGTGTTTAAACATAAAGTAGGCATGTGTAGACTAATATAAAGTGCTGATGTGTAATTTTATTCTGATTGGTCTGTGGGGTTTATGTAGATGTTGTGAAATTTATACTACAAAATATTTGTATTTTATATAATATAAATAACCCTAGTTACTTTTGAAGAACGAGTGTTAGTTGCGAGAATCACTTAATTTCGAGACTTAATTATTGTTATGAATATGAATTTATAAATTTTATTATTTTAAAGTAATGGAAGCAAATAATAAGTTATAGACAGATATTAAATATATGCGTTATATTTGTTATAAATTCTTCTGATCTTTTAAATAAAAATTAATTACAATGTAGCACTTAAATACCTAATAAATCCCTTCATATTATATATAATCTGACAAACAAACAAGGTAAACCTATAATATACTAACGAAATATTCTGTATCATTCTTTGCTGTCTTTAGAAATGTGAGTAGTACGACCTGAGAGGTTGTGTCACATCAGATCATTTTCGTATTATAACAGGATTGTCAAACATATTACTGACATTTTCCCCATATAGCAAGAGCGCATTTTACGTTTCTATGCTTTTTTCCTTAATTTTCACTGAGTGTTAAATCGATTTCATGAAATTGTGAGAAAAATTACTACTTCAAACGTTAAGATAACATATTGTTACATAACTGCGTCTCAGTTGTAAGTTTATAACGTACGTAATGCGAGGTTACGTCTTTACCAAAGTCCAAATTGAAATATTTTCCAATATATCCAGTATCTAATAACTTAACAAAGAAAGAAGTTAAGAAAAATGTCAGCATTATAACTGGCACGGCGTCTTAACAACTTGCAAAGAGCGAGGTCATCAGAGAGGAAAATAATTGCCAGACAGGAAAGAACGAGGATATGCCTTGTCATGTATTAAGGCACTAACCCAGCATTCCCTTGGAGTTATTTCCTTAAACTATTTCCACTTTGAAGAAAGCTCTAATTGAGATAAACTGGGCTTCGCCAAAAACAGTAATTCGATAAAGCATGGGTCAGTGAACCAATAGCTCAAACGCAAGTATACACAAGGGCGTGAAGTTCTCAAATAATTACATTCAAATTTATTACGGGTCTAACTAGCGGGGTTTTACAAGCTACAGGGCACTAGGGTGTTATTTGTATATTTCGAAAGAAAATAAAGTAAGAAAGGCTGTGCAACAAACAGGTACTATAAAACAACCCACCCTCACTACTTTTAAACCATTAATTACGTATAGGCCTATTTTGTTGAAGTAAAACGTAAACTTTTTCACACGCCATATTTAATTTGTTGGAACTAAATGTTAATATTTTCATTTTATGGCTCTTCGCTTAGAGGGATTTGTTAACAGACTTGTTAAATGACTAGTTTTCCGAAATCACTCCAGGCGAGTGTTGAAATACTTCCTGAATACAGGCCATAACTGCATCTATTCCTGTTACTATTATCGAAGATATCGGTTTATTCTATAATGGCCTCTGTATAAACAAGACCACGCATATACTTGAAAGTGTTGACAACATTGAATCGGGAGAAATATCACATGGTGTAAAACACGATTCCACTCGTTTCAAACAAATTTTTGCCATACGACCAAATCCTTACGTAAACACTTTTCCTGTGATAAAGTTATTACCAATATCGATGCTTGTATTGAAGTATTGGTACAGAGGGGTAATTGAATTACCACTACATGCGCTGGTGTTTCCATGAAATTTGTAGCTTACTGTTCAGTGTACTGAGCTCTTAAAATATTAAATTTGTTTATGGTTCCATGACTAGCAGCTCATGACTAGTAGCATTATTGACCTGTGACTAGTAGCGTTATTTGAAGTAGTAATATTCCCGTTGCGTTTATTTGGCTTTAGTTTTAGTGAGAATACGTCTCCTTCTTTAATGTATCTGTCAAAACGTGACAACTTTATTGCTGAAATATTATAAATGGCTCATAGACAACTCACATTAGTCAAAATATAGGTCATCTGTTTAATAAATAATAAATTCCATTCCGTGTCTTCAGGTATATCATTGTATTCAATATTTTCACGAGAAACACTAATATAACCCTTACAAACTTCTCGGAAAGCTTTTGAGACAATTTTTGCTCTTATTAAAAAATACTGTAAGGTAAATCTCTTTTCTAATTTATGTGAACTGTTGATTCGCAAATGTCTGAGATTAAGAGAAAGTGGTCCGACATGACACGGATAACAACCAACATGTAAGTGAGAACTTCTGATACATAGAATATAACGTTTAAATACACTACTTTCAGAGTGTTTCGTTAAAGATCAGCTCCTCTGTAGTAAATATAACTACACATAATCTAAATCATTAATTAAATTTGGTCCCTAAGCAGTTCATACAATTCGGTCACTAACTAACTTTCACCGTTACGTTGCCGGCTATTAACGACAATTTTATTGAGAATTTGTCTGTGAAACACGAATAAGTTAATTCCTTGAGGTTCAGATAAGTTAACACGTTATCTTAATACCGGCAGGACTGGATTCAGTTGTTTCACTCTTACACAACTACTGTTGACTTAACGACTATTTTTAAACCATGTTTTAAAAAACTGAGATTCAACTACAAAATATTTCGTAGCACTTGTCTTCAAAAGGATCCTTGTAATCCCTTTTCTCTTAGTATTGTGATAATAGTCGCATGTGTGCTGCTCCTGGTCGTTAGGCAACTCCACCGCACAGCGAGGTCGTGCAGTTGCAGAAATCGTAGGCGCACTCTGCAGCTGTTACACGGTATTAGATGCGGTCAGGTTCGGCTGGAGTTTACTGAACTAGCACTCGGATTAGTGGCTGGAAAGACTGCTTAAACAGTTCTCCTGCTTCCCCCTCCACACTCGCCACAACAGATTCTACTTCCCTCCACGAGCTGTGCCTATTCATTATACGTCTATTCTTCACACTCACACTACACCCAGCCCCTCTACCTTATCATTCCCACAGGGCCAGGCACGTTCGTTTATCTAAAGCACACAATCTGAGCGGTCGAAAGTGGCTTGTGTGAGGCGAACTGCCGCCCAAAGAGTAACACAAGAGCAGAATATAAGGGCGGCCCAGTTTGTACAATCTGGTTGGGAAACAAGTGACCTAACATCTTAGACGAGATCCACACACTTTAGGTGACTTCCTACCTATGTAAAATACAGGAAGAATATCTGACCAGCATGTAACAAAGCTACAGTAAAATAACAACTTTTCCCGCGCGCAGAACCATTTGTGTTTGCGGTCACATATTACAGTTATTATATAAAAGAAGTTTAATTGTTTAATTTTTTGCATTGAAAATGCGGTGTATAAAGCAGTTGATTAAATTGTACCTTTATCGCATCATACAGAACGACACATTCAAATGAGTCTCAATTACCTTGTATCGCATGTAACTGTCATCTGCCGAATTATATTTCGTGTTGTGTATTCCATGCGTTAACGTTTTTGTGCGGGATTTGGGCTAGCGTTTGTGAAAGTCAAATTTATCCCTCATTTCATCTGGTTATCTGCATATGACAGGGACTGTTAATGCTTTAATTCAACAGTTTTTCTGCATTCTCCTTTTTTGAAAATATAGACGTAACAAACTGACGCCGTGCTTTATCGAAAATAAGATAAATATCGTTAAAAACACGTACATTACTTCACGGTTTGCTTGTTGTACGTACAACTAATTGATTTACAGACTACTTACTTGTTTGTATAAACCGTACTTTATCTTTCAGTTTTGTTTGTGAGACTTCATTCTTTATCATGCCATTTTCTCCTTCGGTTTTACCTTAGCAACGCCTACAGTCTGGTAGTTATTAAGCAACTAAAACTAAAGAAATCGTTTGAAAAAAAATAAAGCATCCCTTTTTAATTATTTAAAATGATGCTAAAAACAGCAATTTTCTATGGCCAATAGTATTTTAACAGAATTGTGAAGTAAGGGAAGTCTCGTGTGGACAGCCTGTATTTCATGGCAACTTCTCTGCTACGGGGCCATTATGTATTTAATATGATTATTTTATGACACAGTAAGTACATCTGCTTTTGATAATAATATAGAGGTGGCAACCACGCCACATGAAATGCTAGAAGCTATTCTATTGCTCGCCTAGATTGTTTCTATAATAATTCTCTCTTTATATATATATATATATATATATATATATATATACGTGTGTGTGTGTGTGTACGCGCGCGCGTGTATGTGTGCGTGAACTTGTTTTTGTGTGTGCGTAACGTCTTGTTAACACGATCGTAATATAACATATCTATTAACCACTCTTCTTGAGAGCTCACCAGGGCGTACTGAACAGACTATCAAAGAAATCAAATGCAAACGAGTTTTAATTATATCCTTGTGGCACAATTAACTTTTGTACTACAGATCGTATGCATCACAGAGTAAATATTACAAATTAATTTCTTCTCGCTTAAAATTAGACTTCCTAAACATGTTTGTCTCAGTTATTAAGTACCTATGTCAACATTTCTTTAACGATTAAAGTGATACTCTGTATCTAAAAGTAACTGTATTTGTAATGATTTTACTTATATCTCCGTTTACAGCTATTCCTTTTCAAAACAATCCCTAGAAGCCACAACCGATTCCTTTTCCCTTTCCGGTCAGTCTTTTATACGTGTTCCTTCTCTTATAACATAGATGTGGATGAGATGTTAGGTCGTCTACAGCCAAACGCAGGTTACACACTTCCCTGGAGGACGGCGAGACAGCAATAAATAACTGTCGAGTCTGGTGCCCAATAAACTCACTGCAACACAAACCAGTTCACTAAGTATTAGGTATTAGTTTCTGTAGCTCAAGTGTACAAAGAACTCCGCAGTGTGATATGCCGGCTGCAGTATTCGTAACGCTTCTCCGCTCAAAACAACATGATGCAATTACATTTGTCTTAACAATTACCACTGTCTATTCGTAAAACGCTGTGTAGCGCAGATATTTTTCGCATTAAATAGACCCCGCTATATCTGCGCACAATCTGCGTAAAAAGGAATTAGGAATTGGATATTGGTTTTGCTACTGCGAGGCTAAACTCGCTGCCGACGATAACAACGGCCAGGGCATAGAGGAAGAAGACAAAGTGGGTTTGTTTTGAAACTTCTCTGGTTATTTTTTTGCAAAGTGGAAATTTAATTCCGCCCCTGTGTGGCTGTTAAAATCACAATGGAACTCGCGTGAAAGGCGTCAGTTTATGGCTTAAACATTCCCCTTTTTTCACGCCTACTTTTTTATTCTCTTCGAAGTCACTTTAATATTTTGTTTATAACGTCACGGCAGTATAAAACCCGGATAAAAAGCTGGCGAGCATAAAAGAGAGGAGTTGTAAACATATAACAGGGGTAATCGATACCGGTCAAAATAAATACAAGAAAACCTTTTCAAAAACTTTCGGGCCAACACATTTACGAAAATGCCTGACCGTATTGCTAATTTTATGTTTGCATGTACGGTATAACTTATAACTGTTTCAGCTATATGCAAACACATCTGACAAATCGCGAGCGTTTTTATTTAGAAACATGTAAATTTGTATTGCTACCGTGAAATGGAACCATCGCTAAATACACGCACAGTTGTACAACAGGAAAAAAATCATGTTCACAGCAAAGTCAGAAAGCATATTGTTTGTTTTGCTTGGTTTGCCCTTTCAGGCTATTTGTATTCTCCAGCCAATTGTGTATATTATGGCCATATGACTAATACACATACTATACACACATTTCACGAGTGTCAAAGTGTATTATTTGAGACCACAACAAAATATATTTATTGGCAACTATACCTGCCGAGTGGGTCATAAAGTCCATGCTTCACTTTGCGTTTATGTTGCTGAAAAATAATTCTAATACTTTTTAACATAATGCGTTGAATAAAATTGAGACTGTGTGCGTTCACACAATGCGCAAATGTATGTAGGAGTTTTGAAAGTAATGCACACTTACCATGCAAAAAAATACGTATAACCTTTCTCTCTCTCTTAACCACATCAGAATGAAACATAAACATCAGTAAACTTTTGCGATGTAACACTATTGTTAAAGATAGCTGTTAATTGTGAATTGTTATCTGCACACTAGTTATTGTTGTATTTAGACCCGTGTATAAAAGTAACGTACCTGTACCGAATATGGTCCAGTTCTCAATATGGCGCACTAGTCACCATTGTGTGGCAATGCCGAAATCAATGTGGGATCTATACACACTAATCTCCAGTATGAACATATACCATCCATAAATATCTGTCTTACACAATCCATTTGTTATATTAGTTATATAATTAATGACATAGGCACTCAAAATTGTCGAACCTTAAGCGGGCCATGTTCGGTACAGGTACCTTATTATAGATTTTGAATGTGGTATTTATAAGGTTCCAATTTCTTCATCAGACGGCCAAGTGACGCAAATTGTTACTTGACTTCCTTAATATGGGATGACTTGGATTCATCTTAAGATTGTTAGTCATCTCCAAATTGAATGATAACATCTGGTTTGTAACATATCAAGAATTTGCAGTATTTGAAGGATGTATTGTTAGCCGGAAAATATTTCTTAATGTGCCACTGCCTCCAACCATCATCTCTAAAGATCATGAGTTCTGGGCGTTCGTGTCGGTTTTACTTCTTAGCATCCGAAACCAGTTAGCATCTATGAACAACTCTTTTTTCCAAACAAGTCTCGCAAACGGCTACAACTTCCGAATATAAAGGAAAAAAAAGTGTTCCCTTATGAACAAGCCTATTAAGCTGTAATTTATAATGGAATTCTTCCTTTGTGAGCGCATTATTATTCATGGCGAAAAAGCACTTTCCGCGCTTGTCCGAGATAACTTTGTGGGACGCGTGGCTACGTTGCCTTTTTTTTATCAACTTTGTGCCTTCCAGTTTCGTGTCTGGAATGTTTTCTTTCCCGGGAAGGGAGTAATGCCTTTTCAAAAGGCAGACCATGTCCTTTAACCTCTGTGACTTCACGACTACAGAAATAAGTCGTTTTGCTTAAGTGCTTCTAACGGCAGTTGTTTTACAACTCAACTTGTCAAATTACTGTCAAACTTAATGTTGTCCGTTTGTTTCACGAGTTTAAGCCTAAGTCGCTTGATTGACTGAAACGTTAAACTTGTAATGAACTTTTTCACACAGCATGCCTCAATATATTCATATACGTTCTAAAAGACGGCCTCGTTCGAAAGGAAGACTGTATTCAACAAAACTAGAGATAATGAAAATTGCTAAAATATTTCGTATTTTGTTTTTCCCTGACTGAGATGGACGATGAAATTTTAACGTTGATAAGTGTTTAAAAGTACTATAATTCTCTCTGACATGGTGAAGAGGCGTCGTATCTTCGCACACAAGTAACGAATTATGAAAGAAAGACTTTTGCCATGCTTACAGCAAAGTGAATTTGTAAGCGCCAATTTGCTTACTTTAACATTGTCAGTGCTGTGAACACTAAATATAAGGTGTAAATGCATGCGAGAATTATGTAGAGTTTGTACTAATTTTGTTTACAGGTATTCAGTTAATTATTATGGGTTACCGCTGTAAACCTCGAATTAAAACACAGTAACACATTAAACCAACCTGCCAGTTCCTCATAACGACGACTGAGCACTTGAAGTAGGTTTGAGTTCTAGCTCATTGTAACAAAACTGCATAGTACGCTTCACTACGAAATGTACTTTAGGTGTTAGTCTGTGCATTTGAACGTGAATTGTCAGTTTAAAATACAGTGTTTATGATACAAATATCCACTCTGACATTAAATATTTGCTTACGACTCACGAAAATCACAAAAAAAAACCTTTATGTCAAATGCTACGTTTCGTTCCAACTGTTGCAGATACGTACTTCATATAAAGTGCACTAGGGTTAGAATAATTCGACTTGCCTTATTACAACCAGTGAGTTCTGAGTTTGCTGGCCGATGACAACTACTGACGTACAACAGCAGAAAGAACTACGCTAGCATTGATATTAACTTACTAGATTTTCGGCCGTACATACGTGCACAGAACCTTACACTCTATAACTGAAAACTGTGAATATTCTGCTTTCCAGTAATTTTCCACATATTCTGATTCTTGAAACTGCTCCATCGGAAATTAGTGGAAAACTACAGATTGTATCAGCGAAATAAACTCTCTGATGGATCATGAGATTTCCACTAATTCTATAAGTAACGATTTTTTAGCCGGATGTAAAATAAAGCGTAATTTTACTTTAAACGTAATTTTTATGTTTTAAAAATATGTTATTGGCTCAAGAATGTCATGCACCAAAGTTGAACAATACCGGCGGGATTCGACCCCACGACTTTAAGCATAATTGTTTATTATCTTAACTACTAACTAAGTTAAATGAAAACACTTGGTGAAAAGATGCAATTTGAGTACTTCTTATTATTGCATACCAGTAATGTGTGTTACTTTTGTACATCGTTTTCATAGTAGTAAAATTGCTGTTTGTACTAAAGTTTCAAAGCTGTATTACTTCATAGTGACTTAACGAGCAACAAAGCGAAACTGGACATTACTAAAAATGAACTGTCCACAACAGCAGAACAGCAAGAATACTTTTCACAATGTTGGTCTACTGTAAAAATTACTGTACATTTAGCTCTAACTTGTCAAAACACATAACTCACTTTAAACAGCGAGCAAATAATAATTAGCAACATACTTGCTGTGGAAATGGTGGTATAATATTTATTTCGTGTAGACTAAGATCAAGTGACATTGTTGATATGACATTTGACGGTTTAAATGACGTCACTATTGGTGACTCTAGCTAGACTATACCTACCCTATGATAACGCTAACAATTTTGCAGAAATTATATGTGCAATTGTATAGGAGAGATGGATCATTAGGTTTGCTGGAAACTTCTTGTTTGTAATGTAGCAAGTACCTTACACGAAAATTTCATTTCCTCCATTTATACAGTTTGGCAACACTCCTCGCTGCTATAGGTTGGGAACAATGACTTCGACACAAGCTGAGGGCAAGCATTTCCACTCTTCCCCCCCTCCCCCTCCCCTATTACCTACTTCCTCGCCGCAATGAGCCGTGGGAACCACAGCCGCTGCTTCCATCAATGAAATGCCTGTTATTAGGCTGGGAAAATGGCTGCAATCCATAAGACGACCATTTGGTTTTAACTTTGCCCGCACTACACTTGGTAGCCACTACAAGCCCTGTGTCATCCGCGTCACAAGCTGCCCTTTAAATATGCTAGGCCGAACATTATGCCTTGTGATATGTCGTAACGTAATACTGTCCAACTCTGATCACGTTTACGTCTAATGAAACTGTACTGACAGTAACTTCGCTAATCATATTGAAGTCAATGTATTTAGAACTGCATTACAATAAAAACAAACGAAATTTAAAAGATCACTATGAAGAACAGTTGAAATGAAAAATCTGTAGCTATGTAAATAATCACGCGTAAAAACATGATTTGGAATTTTTAAAATTCTATGGAAGCTTTTTACCTTAATTACAATACCGTGCTTCTGCTACGTACGTTACAAAAGCTATAATATCGGTATTCTGGAATAATATTACATAAAAACTGTAGCAAGTTTTTTTTTTATTTGATGACTATGTCACCGGAATAGTTTCCACCAATGAAACTGTATTCCTAACATTTATTGAAGAAGCAATGTTTCGTAAATATTTGTTGCAAACAGCAGAAAACACCACACTCAAACGTAAAATAAAATACCAAACGCTAGTACTTCCTGTTGTCAACAAGCATGGAACATACGCTTTAATGTGACTACATTCATTTTGGCAAGTGTATCATTAGTTTCCTAGGAAATATAATATATACGTGATATTAAACGTGAATTATTGTGTGGGTATTGCTGGCTCCGGCCATCCTGATTTCGTTTTTTTTTTTATGGTTTCCCTAAATCGGCCTCGGCGAATGCTGCAGAAGTTTCTTAACAAGGGTATGGCTGATTCTTCTCCTACTTCGTGCCGTTGTGTAAAGTTGTGTGTAACAGTGTCAAGTGACCTTACAGTCGACGAGATGTAAAGACTTATGAAAATATTTTAATAATCGTAGGAGTATTTCCTCTAGTTAAAAAAAATGTTCGCAATGATATAGACACTATCAGCGCGCCCAGATAGGACGACAGTTAAAGTGGGCTGGACGCTATCGTCTTAGGCCTGCCGCACATGGAGTAATACTTCTTACGACATTGTATGCTGAGAGGAATCTTGCATGTCCTAGCACCTTCACTCAGTTCCTACCGACTACGAGTAGTCCTTTGAGCTCGGCTATCAACTTTGTCAGTCAGAAAACACGTCAACAGGTCGAGGAACTATTTGTTTTCTTAAGCGCCTAGGTGTTGAGAAACATTGATTCAATTAATCCGCTGGATAAACGAAATCATTGAGTTTATTAATGTATACGACGAGAAGAGTCATTTCAGCATGTTGTAAAACCACGATCTATGATAATACATTCTTGTATTCATTATTTTGGAGACAAATGAGTGCAGCTAGCTGAGCAGCCAGTATCATGCTGTTATGATTACCAAGAGCCTCGCCTGGAGGACGGGCTAGCGACGACGGCAGTGCAGTTATATCGGTAGTTCTATCCACCTGAACTGAAGTCTGGCAATATAATGCAATGTATCCGGGAAATCGGGGTCTGTCTCCTTCAAGCCTTCCAGCCGTCACCACCTCGCCAGGATGGTCGTGGGTCGAGACCCACGACGTGCCGCCGTCCGTCGATAGCCGATACAATCATCATCAGCCTCCGGCATCATGCTAACGATGAGGTCTAAGGTGTCCAATGGGTCACCCATCATAGAGTAGAGCATGTATATAACATAACTAACTAAACAGCCGCTCCCCTCCTATCTAAATTATGTAATATAACTTTGTAGTATTCTGTAACTAAACTGTGTAAGAGTAAAGCCAACGTAATTGTCAAATTTAACCGTAACCCTCACCATCAACTGATTAATTGGAAACTTGCAATGCACCTTACTGAATATGTTAGTAAACAGACTAGTACAGTGATACCGTGTGCGGTGGAATCGAGGTAGGGGACTGCTGGAGCTCTGTATGAAGAGTCCAGGGAGGTAGATAGCTCTATACTTGCGGTGACACAAGACGTTGTCCTTCAGACGCCGGCGAGGACGAAGGCGAACCCTCTTCGCGACGTGTGTTAAATATTCACGTCGCACGGCCGCGGCTCGCGGAGATTGCTGATTTACGCGGCCATGAAAAATTCAACAAAGGGCCAAGAACGAGGCCCGCCACAGAACGAGTTTGCCAGTTTTTTTCCCTCCCGGGTCGCCGCATACCACCGCGCGAAGACTCTCTGGTCCGAGCGTAGATCTTCTAGTCGATCTACCTTGCCAGCGTGCAAGAGTGCTGGAAGCTGTGAAGCTGTAAGGTTGAGCTAGGCCCTCGTATCTCCTGCATCACCGCCTCTACGACTAAGTCTCTCAACTGGTGGACGGTAACTAGCTTCTGCATTCTAGAAATATTTGTACATTTACAAACTCTTCGGATCATCAGTTTCCAAAGAAATCATTTGCATTACATCAAACACTGTTCTGTCAAGTATTCCCGTGATACACCGTCATCTGTAGTCATAATCCTTTCAATTAAATTTTGATGAGACAGAGAGTAAACGAGCAACTTGATGCTGCGTGCAGTATAAACACTATAGAATGATAATTGTCATGTGTGATTGCTTTATGTATCTTTTACTTCTTCAATTGTTACAATCAATGCGCACAAAAAATCTATTTCTGACATTTGCGCAAACATTGTTACTGCGTAACAACCTAGCTATGAAGTATTTTATATGCGTGTAAAAGTAAAGCCACGATTGCATAATGCATCATTAAAACGAACAGAATGTAAAACAAAGCGGAGAAGCACTTTCTGTGCGATTTTAAAACACCAAAGATGAATATTTATCGCGGGAGAGTTTCCGAACGGCTTACGTATGCAGCCCTAATAAATATAGGTACATTTATTAGGGCATTTGTGTAATATTTTACTCTACAGTAGGTTAAGCAGACGCATAGAGGCTGGCAGACATCCTAACATATCCCTGCGCGCGGGCACGTCAGCGCCCCATGACAGACCTGACAAAGCCCTTAATAGAAACTATTTTCACTAACAGCGACTGAAAAGCTAAATGAAATTCCACAGGCGGGGTGGTCCCCTCTCCTCTTACACTGAAGGGAGAGTGAATGCATGAAACCCGTCTACATAGTCCAATGAATAGCATGTTTAGAAATGACAGTATTTTGGGTTAATGGGACACACACAACCGCTGTCAATATCTATCTGAAACAGTTGGAATAACGTTTAAAGCTGTTCGGCAGAGTAGGTGCAGTAGAATGTATCAAGAAATAAGAGAGAGGGATTTATCAGAAATATATTAGGACCTAAAAAGACAGAATAAAACCACTGATAGCAGAGTAGATAAAAGACCGAACACCCTGTGAACTAAACAGCTTTTGTAATACACAGAAAGCGTTAAGAATATAATTTGTATTACCCAAGTCAGAAAAGACCTGAAGGATGCTGGCATAACAGACTAACATTCAACTACAAAATACTAAGTGGAAAGTGAGCCAAGAGGTCAAGAAATTCAGAAAATGCACAGAGGAAAGATGAAAGAAGTGTGTCGCCTAAGAAAATCTCACATCAAGTAGGCGCTCTGCGTGGTCCTCTAGAGGGATATATAAAATTACTCGTAAATCGTGAAATCAGTTGTGCAGTCATTTCTATCACTTTACATAAAGCAGAGTAGTGTTTCTGTGCATGGGTGTGGTACGTATTGCACTCGCCACGTGTGACGCCCCGAGCCAATCAGCTACAGCCCTGCCCAGTCCAGAACATCCCCCACCCCTGGGTCCAGCCGAGATGTCACCGCCAAGGAGACGCGGACTCCTGGAGCAGAATACACCCCCTTCTTCCCCTCACCACCTCAGAGCTCTTCTCACGCTCCGGTGAACCTCGTCAGTGTTTCCACTGGGCCGGGTTGGCAGACCTGCGGCGAGGGGACGTGTCGGAGGTAATCGCCGGAGAACTGCCTCGCAAGGGGTGCACGGCGGAAGTGAAGGGGGTGTAACCTGTCTGGACCGTACAGCAGCCGGCCGGCGACGTGAACGTATCGATACTCGTCATCTGCAGTGCTTTCTACTCGCCTGCCTCTGTGGGTGGCACTTTCTCTACAGGAAACATTCCTGGGCTCAACGTCCATACTTTCTGTATCCACGAGTCTCAGTTGTTTGTTTATTGGCTGTTACGTCAGTTTGTTCCCGGACCTGCTTACAAGTATTCCTTCTTCTGACTAGCTTATTTATTCATCCGGGGTAGTTCACATTTCTAATTATTATTAACCAATGGACGAATAAAACGACATACACTCTAGTTTAAAATTATTTTTACCTAAAATTTTTTTCTGAATTTTCCGTCATTTACAAATATTCCATTGCGATTTAAACCTGAATCTGCTAGACAACATTATCGTACCCCCACTGATATAATTCTAAAAGGGCAAGCACATTTAAAGGTTTAAAATTTAAGACTTGTCGATAGCATATAAAACTTTTTTTTTTTATTTCCTTGGCTGAAATGCATATGCGGCTACAGTATATTTGTTACTGTAAATTGGTTAAGTTTCAGCGGCTGGAAACACTTCGGAAATAAAAAGTAAACCGAAGTTCTATAACATTTAATCAATGGTAAAAAAAAACAAGCCCCCATGGTTCTTTAACATTCACTTATTTCCCCAGAATACCTCAATTATTTGAGTAAAGAACTTTATGTTGTAATCGTAATGACCTGAACAGACCACAATATCACATTGTTAGTTATTTTCTAATAACTGTTTATACCGTAAGCAAAGACACCACTGAAATTTATTAAGTGCGCTACTGAATTCTTCAGCATACTGTTACTAAGGTCGCTACCTAACTGCCGTAGCGAGAGCATTGATAAGGACTTACAATGATACATTATAGTTCGTCGGCGTACAGTCAATTTTTTAATGAAATCGCTTCTGGACAGAAACCATTTTCATCATAAATTATTGGTACAAGAGCAAAGTGTTGGAGAAATTATGAATAGGTGTTTTCGAGTGTGTTTTTTTTAATGAAAAAGCTCATTTTTTCAGGGTATTCAAAGATCGTTCAACAATGCGGGCCTCCCAGAAATTAATAAGAAAAGAAGTCATTGGTGGCATTTATGTACGTTCAAAAGTAGTGAGCTATATCTAATTCAACTAAACATGTAATTCCCTATTCATATTTTTATCATACCTCGTTAGGTTTCTCTTTATTTGGCCCAAGTTTTGCGTTCCAATTTGTACTTTCCATATTTTTTCTCCGTGTTAAGTTACGAAACGAAACTGCAGTAGTAGTCACTTTGGGATTTTTGGTTTGTTAACCGGGTTTTTTTCCGTTGCCTCCCAGATAAGCGAAACGTTAGCAGGACTTTTATTGCGATTAATTGAATGCAGTTTGTTTTTAGTTACTACAAATCGCAAAATCTGGTAGGAACAAGTACAAACTTGTACGACTTTGCCTAAAGTTTTGCTCTGAACCTTCAGGAAATACTAAATAGTAAAGATAAGTGCTTGACCTTGAGATCTTCGTATCTAAATCCTACACCTTGTCCGTTGCAGCTGTACAGATTCTAAATGAACTATTATATTTTCAGTTTCTAATTTTAGTTGCCATGTCCATTGCTTCGTATTTTAAGTTTCATTTTCCTACGTCTGTCTAATTTATATGGCCGTCTTCCCAAACCGCTTTGCGGTGTTCAGAGATTCGACCGACATACGTTTATTCGAAAACTACCCAACGTACGTAAGTGATCTGTCAAAACAGGGACAACAGTCCAAATAAGGTAAATGGAAATAGCTCCAAAGATGTACAAATCCTCGAGCGACAACACACATGAACACAGCTACAGAAATGGTCGTATACAAGGCAACACAACGAATATAACAGACGATTATAGTAGGCTCCTTTCGACGACAAGACATGCATGCCGTGTCTGATTGGCTTTTATGTTTTCTTAGCTATGTACCGACTATGTTCCTATTTCGTGATAGTTTATATATTGTTCTTTGATACTGTCATGTCTAGCTTCCTTGGTGATTTTTTTTTTTTTTTTTTTTTTTTTTTTTTTTTTTTTTTTTTTTTTTTTTTTTTTTTTTTTTTTTTTTTTTCATTTTCTCGTGATTAGTTCTTTTATGTAAGAGTGGACTTTCTGCGACTTGAAGCATTAGCTAGCAATATTGTATATCCAACAATACACAACCGTTTGTAATATAACCACAAAAATCCTGCAAAGAACCCAAATATGAGTGTTGTCACATACTAATCTCAGTATAACATAATAGTTATAATTAAAGTGAGTTTACTATGGAGAAATACATACTTAATTATTAATATATATAACTCACACTGTGTAATAATTTTTACGGTGATGATACATAGGTATTCCTTATTTCTACTTCACATACATCCGTACGTAAATTACAAATGTCAATTCGAAAAAGAGACCTGTTGATGATTTGATGGTTTCTCTTTGATAATTGTACAACTTCCAACAAATAGCAAATTAGCAAATGTAAGCAATCGATATTGGAGATACAATTACGAAACAAGGCCATATTTATCATCATAATGGCAAAAAGCGCTTATTGTAACACGAATATGCGTAATTGCAAAAATGTGTATAGTGCCATGCAGCAACCAAGTACACGACTGATATTCCCTTCCATGAAATAAATTACCGAGCCAAAAATATGTAGGTCACAGCCACGAGCGGTCTGATCACGTAGGTCTCCCGAGAGTCGGACGTGACAAAACACTGATCGAGCGCTCGTGTCTGTGGTCACATATTCGCACGCGATACTCACTACATGGGTAAGTTTGCTCGCGAGCGTGGTCACCAGACTATGTGGCTGATCACATCGCTGCGCTGGTGCTTCTCTCCATGACACGTGAGTTGCTATTAAGAGTTTTACTTGTTTATTGCTATGTGAAACACAATAAAACGAACTGTATAGTTATTTATTTGATAATACAAGTAAACACGTATGAAAAAAAAAATAACATAAGGTGTTTCCTTAAGCAAACAGTTTAATCTTTGTGAAGGCAAATAATTAGTAATGAATACAGGCTGGTGTTATATCCCGCATAGTAGCAAAATGCCAAAAATATGATGAAAAATAAAATATAGAGATGTCTCTGAAATACCTCATATTTGCAAAACCACATAAAAAAAGTAATTGAATAAAGGGATAACAGATATCCGTTACTTCACACAAAAATAAATAAATATTTAAACATTTTAATAAAAAATATTACAGTGTTTACAATAGTTTAAATGGATCACACACATCTAATACATGCATAAAACATTTAGGAAAGTCAGAAACATAAACATTAAGTGTTTACATTTATTCGAACATAAGATAACAAAGAATTGTGATATAGTTTAGTTTAATAAGACTGTTGAACATTAGTTGATAGTATTAATCAGTCTGTAAGCACATTAAGTTACCTTTATTCACTTAATGGGGGTGAGCGATTAAAGGAGATCTTAAAATGAAAATATAAGCAGGAAGCACAGAAAAAATTGGACTGCAAGCAATGGCAAAAGGAAAATTATTGTTGAAAATGTGGGTGCAGTATGTTGTCCCAATCATGTATCGAGTGTATTTATAATTGTTTAAACTTACTTTTTGAATACTAACTGATTACGTATTGTTTCATGAGTTGGGGAGCCTGTTGTACAATTTCTATCTAGAAAATCTAAGTGCAGAATGCATATAATTAGTGTTAACATACTTCAGATGAAGGTGTCTTGTTTGTCCTGTGGTATATTTATGAGTAAACTTTAGATAATCATTGTCTTCAGCACGCAGTTTGTGTATTATAGCAAAATGTTGAAAGAATAGAGTCCTCATATGGGTAGAATGCTTTTTGTAGTGTATATGTCCTCGGTATTTTGATAACATTGACAAACCAAAGACTATCTTCAGTGCTACAGTACTGGAAGAAACTATAGAATTTAAATTTTTCTTTCAATGGCCAATATGAGATTCATTGTCTGTCATCTTACAAAGAAACTGACTGTGGTAATTTCTGTAGCTTGTGTATAGAAATGTAAAACCTTAAAATACTAAACAACAGATAAGTGATTCAACTGATAAATCGTAAAATATTTTCTTGCATTTAACAAACATTGTGACTGCAACAGACAAGGCGTAGTTTTTGTAATGTGCAAAAACCCTGGTTTTGGTTTTTATTGTGTTTATTTTCTTACTTAGTTTATTTTTATGACATGTACAAACCCGTGACTGAGCTCGCCAGAATAGTAAACTGTATCCGCGATGCATGACGTCAGATTCTCGACGCCAGGACTTCGCGACACTATAGTACCTTGCACAGTCGCCTCTGTACAACATGTCAACATAGACATTATTCATTGCATTACAAGCTTGTACAATGATCCTATGTACGTTTGTTTGTTGGCGTGAGTTCAAATCAATATCACTCTACATTCTCGCTCGCTGCAAGAGGTATCTGCTATTTATAAATAACACTGTGACTTAGGCTACCGTTTTTCTTACAAAGCTTGTGGCCAAGACATTCAAATTAAAATTCAATGTAAAGGAATCATTTATTATTAGATCAGATCTGAAAATAACCGTTTCGTTCTTAGAGCGCTATAAATAATTTGTTAACAAACTGTCGCATTCAACAACATTTTTAATTTTAATGCAGAGTACTTGGTACGTAACCTGTAATGTTAAAATTAACATTTTGCAAATGAAAGTTTCACCCAACGTAATGTTTTGAAAATTCGTATGTGTGGCAATATAACTTGAGAAAGTCATGTAAGATTTGTGTGAGAGAGTTAATTATGAAAATAGACTTATGAAAAAATAATTCCTTTTATTTTAAGGAGCCGCCTACCTAAATGTTAGAGGCGCTGAAGTGACAGAGATGTGTGGGCGACTGTGAAGTGCATTACATTGATGTAGCACGGCCTGAGAGTAGTTAGTGTGAGTGTGTTGCGTGTGTTGCAGTTCATCGTGCTGCAGGCGGTGTCGTTCATCCTATGTCTAGCGGGGTCGGCAGTGTTCCTAGACCTCAGCACATATGACTCCAACCTGCAGCCGCTCATTCGTCGCTCTGTGGGTAACCTCATACACAACTCGCAGTTCGAGGCACAGTCCGCCGTTCTGCGCATGATCCAGGAGAACGTAAGTCACGTGACAGTGGTCTACATAGTATACCTTGCACCACGGTGATACGTAACGACTTGTGAATTTTGCGTTGTTATCTGAGCAGACTGGATGTTCATCTGATTGTTGCTGTACAGCGACAGTTTGTGTGCCACGTCTTGAAGGGCTTTTCCAAACAACGACTCATGTCAAATGTAAAATATACTCTCTCGTGTAATGCGGGCAAAGATACGAAAGTCCAGAGCCAATTACGTCACGAAAGAAGTGTGTTCGGATGATTATAGGCCAGTAAGTTTAATAATGTCGCCATGTAACAACGCGAAATTTGTAAGTGTCTAGCGATGCAGTTACATTCCCGGCGTGGTCGCTACCACAACACGAAGCGTACCGGAACAAGAACCCTTGTTTCCGCTGTCCTTGCACAGAATATTTACGAATACAGAAGTGGAATAGCCAGTAAGGCCCACCAACTCAGCCACAAGCACCAGCAGAATGGCTTAGCTGGCCAGCAACATGGCGGAAACAACTATCAGTGACTGGACTGGTGACGGCTTTCATAACTAATTGTCTAGAGTTATTTAAAAGTAAGCTACAATTTACATTTCTTATATCTGATTAATCCTGGTGATATCTTATATCTCTAATAATCCAAGTAGACAGCTGAGACAGTTCAGCTACATGACCGCACTAGCTTATACGGCGAGTTTCAGTAGTACGCAGCGAGTAGCTAGATCTGCAATACAAAGTATGTCTTCTTTTAATAATAATACGTATACAATGTGTGGATTTACTTATTTTATACATAACATTTTAATTTGCAAATTTGGTCACAGAATTCACAATTCGAAATTGTATCCAACGTTATTGTATGCTGCCAAAAAAATTCTGTACATTTACAAAATACCTCTGGAGACTTTCTGCTAAACGATTACTAACATTGCAAATAATTAATACATTTTTGCAAGATTTACAAAAATGTTTCGAAATATAGAAACACAAAATCCTAATGTCGGTTTACAAAATATTCCTGCATATTTACGGCAGGTTTTTGCGATTGAAATTAATAATTATATACATTATATAGTTCTAACTGATTCTTAATCTTTTTAAGCAATTTTTGTTTGTTTAGGCAGTAAAATAGTTTAGCCAACCGCTTTCAAGAAAAACTGTTATCTGTACAAACATTTTGTCAAGCAACAATAAGCTGCCGAAGTTAATATTAAGCTTCGCGTAAAGCACACTGCTCGTAAATAGCAATTCCATTGTTCCTCATTATACTCGAATGTCGAATATTTTTTTAGAACTTCAAAATGAATACGTTATTCTGGTTGCGCCTGACGGGAAAATACCCTGTTACTAATTTGTAAGGAATTTTTGTAAAAGTATAGGAACTGTTCGCAGTGTGTAGGTAATATCGGTACAAAAATGAACATTGGTGGAGTACGGATGCAGAATGAGTTTTAGCAGCGACTGTAAACTGCGAGCCGCGCTTATCAGTGCTATAGCCGCGCGTATTTCCCAGTGTCGACCACGCCTAGCAGCTCACGCTACTTCAGCTGCACGTGATGACGTGGGAAAAAGCCATTCGTATCTCCTCTCTTTCCTAGATACAGCTGTTCAGATAGCAAGCGTAATCCCGTCTGACTCCAGGACAATAATTGTTCCCCTGCTGTGCGTGCCAGTACATTTGCCTGAGATGAATCTACGGGAAACAGAAAAAAAGTATCTGCCAGGTTTTCGAGGACGCAAAAGTACTAAAAGTTCACTCTTTTTTAGTTACCATATTCCTTATAGACTTAACCAGGGGCTTACTATAATTACATCAGTTTAAGGAACTGAATATGGCATATAATTAAGGACTCCAAAATTTTGTGAAAAAAATATTGCAATAACTTGTTCCAACGCCGTACATGCACATCTACAGCTTTGCTTCATGGTTATTGGCGGCATGTCAACGTGCACAGGCGCCGCTCATTTGACTTTGCCAATCATAATACGGTTACTGAGATGCCATTCGTCTATGTTTTGATGCTAGAACCCAATTACTGAACAAGAATTTATGCTGCATATGTGCACGTAACGTATTGAAACCAGTAGGTGCAAAAATTTTTAATCTAAATCTAGGATTCTGCTTATGATTAATAAATATACAATCGCTAGTTTTACAGTTGTTCAGGAATTTCGCCAGAATATCAGTTTCATCTCTTCTGAACAGATTGTATTGAATCGTGGGCTAAACTAAACACTAGCTTTGTCTTTAGACAGACATTAACTGAGGGACTAAGGTGATGCAATTAAAAAAAGACTTTGTTTAAGGGATGTTTCACGTTTTCTCCAACAGTTACATTATGTCAGTGGAAGTACACAGGGGAAAGCGAAAGGAGCTTGGCCAGGGCCTCTATTGAGGAGTCATCCCAGAAATAGCCTGTAGTGATTTCAGAAAACACTGGAAATCTGAAACTAGGGTAGTCGTGATTGAAATCCATCCCTCCTCTCATAATACATCTGTATTCTAGTTGACTTGCCTTTGTTAAACGCTCTCGACCAATAAGTGCACTCTTGGAGGTCAACAATACTGGTATAAAAACATACACAGAACAAAGCTCAACATGGAATGAACAGAACGCTTTTATTAGTGAACATTGTAGTATATAAAGTCAACTATAATTGACATATATTCAAGGGTCACACCTGTTAGTAATGTATTGGGAGAGGACTTCAGCGTCTCACGTTATGAAATGTTCATGACACTACACTCTACAGTTCTGGACGTTCCGACTTATTCGAAAGTAATAAATAGTATGAGGAATATTTGTCTTTAAGGTCGACGTAACACACCTGTGCACACTAGAGATTTTGCCGTTGTTCCATTGGCTACCACACGTATCGAGAGATAATCACACAGAGCTAAGCCGCTCCATAATTGGGGTTTATAATTGACACACCGTATACTTGGGCATGACACTTCAACAGCTGTCAGATAACACATGTCTACCAGGTGTGGATCCAGCTCTGGATCCTGGAGGGGGCTATGCCGTAAATGATAGCTATATCCGCACCCAATGCCAAAAAAAGGGGGCCCTGGAGTTCTACCCCAGGTAAATAGGATTTTATGGCGCAAAATGGTACTATTATAGGTGAGCCCAAATTTATAATAAAGTAAAAATATCCTTTACAAATTGGTTATATTTTTACGGATAACTTATTCTTTAAACGTAAAAAAAACCTTTGTGCTATTATGAAATAAATTATGTACAGTACATATTTAAGCTTCTGCTTCCATATTTTTACAACAAATGATAATACTGTTACAACAAGTGGTACTAATGTTTTGCTGTGTTGTCTTTTATAAAGCTCTAGGAAAATGATGGGTTTATTGGTATTTATTTGGTTTTTTATTATTTGATCAGTGTCTGAAGGAGACACGGGGCTCCTATTGCCCCTCCTCTTGATCCGCCCCTAATGTCTGCAGATACGTGAACTGTTTGTAGCCAAGCCTAGTAATAAAATACAACACCCAATTAATATCTAGAGATCACAAGTGCAGTTGTGGCTGCTAGGAGTAAAGTCACCCGGTGATGCATGTTTAATAGTTTCTCGAAGTTCTTCACAGCGTGTTTGATAAATACAGGAATAGCAATTGTGTGGGTTCAACGACCTGCCGACTGGTCTCCGCGGTCTTGTACTCTGTATCTTTGGCTGTTGTTAATTGGCTGCTGCTCCAGTGAGTGGTCAGTTGTACATTCAACAATGTAATCCTGGTGTCAGCGAGTGTTTCCTTCAGAGTCCGAAGTTAAGAGTTCTATCAACAATAAGTATATAATGAAAGTAACTCAGCTGCTCCAGTCAGTACATTCAACAAGATAGTCCTGGTGTCAGCGAGTGTTTCCTTCAGAGTCCGAAGTTAAGTGTTCTATCAACAGTAAGTATATCATGAAAGTAACTCAGCTGCTGCAATGAGTACATGAAACAAGGTAGTCCTGGTGTCAGCGAGTGTTTCCTTCAGAGTCCGAAGTTAAGTGTTCTATCAACAGTAAGTATATCATGAAAGTAACTCAGCTGCTGCAGTGAGTACATGAAACAAGGTAGTCCTGGTGTCAGCGAGTGTTTCCTTCAGAGTCCGAAGTTAAGTGTTCTATCAACAGTAAGTATATCATAAAAGTAACTCAGCTGCTCCAGTGAGTACATTCAACAAGATAGTCCTGGTGTCAGCGAGTGTTTCCTTCAGAGTCCGAAGTTAAGAGTTCTATCAACAGTAAATATATCATGAAAGTAACTCAGCTGCTGCAATGAGTACATGAAACAAGGTAGTCCTGGTGTCAGCGAGTGTTTCATTCAGAGTCCGAAGTTAAGAGTTCTATCAACAGTAAGTATATCATAAAAGTAACTCAGC
>PNEQ01004316.1:38971-103339 GCA_003012365.1 Medauroidea extradentata
AACTCAGCTGCTCCAGTGAGTACATGAAACAAGGTAGTCCTGGTGTCAGCGAGTGTTTCCTTCAGAGTCCGAAGTTAAGAGTTCTATCAACAGTAAGTATATCATGAAAGAAACTCGGCTGCTACAGTGAGTACATTCAACAAGGTAGTCCTGGTGTCAGCGAGTGTTTCCTTCAGAGTCCGAAGTTAAGAGTTCTATCAACAGTAAGTATATCATGAAAGTAACTCATCTGCTGCAGTGAGTACATTCAACAAGGTAGTCCTGGTGTCAGCGAGTGTTACCTTCAGAGTCCGAAGTTAAGATTTCTATCAACAGTAAGTATATCATGAAAGTTACTCAGATATACATACGTTCGGAATCTTACTTCTCTTCAACTGAATCAACTGAAAATTGCTTGTATTCTTTTGGAAATACGTAAGTATTCAAACACCTCACTCCCGTTTGGCGGACAACATACTTGATACTTCCTACGGGATTCTTAGCAAATTTTAAAGACGAGATAAATCGCATGTCGTTTATTATGCACTGTCATATAAAATATCATTTAAGCAACTAATTAGCTGTTGATACACGGTTATCTAGACCGACAGATTAGTGAATTCATGAATTTTTTGAGTCTCGACTTATGGCTGTAAATCGTTTACAGATGTATTGCATTAATATAAATGTGTGATTTTAATTGAGCCGTTGCAGAATGTGTAAGGTATTCAGGCACGCCAGCACAGATACAAGAAGGCTTACGGAACATTTAGCAGCTGAAACATTTCCTAGAGTCACTGTTTTGGCCATTCTCACGAGCATACTTGTATTCCTAGAATTTGATCTGATCTAGAAACTTTTGTTTGGTACAAAAAAATTCTTGAATACTTTTGTGTTTGATTGTCTTTATATAACATCCAACATTTTTCCAATCGCTTGCTTAGTAACTGGCTCACTGAAACTCACTTAATGTACAAGCTATGACGTATTTCACATCATTTCGTCGACGGAGACCTCATCATAGATAACGTAGCTTATGCATGCAGTAGTAAAGGAGAACTCTGCTGTGACCTGCATCCCAGAAAACCCTAATTAGACTGAAGGGAATCGACCCGGCGTCCTCCCGAATATATGTCTAGTGAATGAAATTCACCGCCTGTCTATGTATAAGTAAAATGCGCGTAACTGTATGTCAATTTTACTTCTAAATAGTAGAAATGTAGGAAGATATTTAAACATTTTGGAGTCGTAACTATTGAATTTATTTAAATCAAATACTTTTTTTAGTTCATAATGTATGCAGTTACTTTAAAGAACATACAGTTACCCGCAATTTTATGAAATAGCTTTACATTTAAAACAGAAGGTTTTACTTAATGGCCTGAGAAACATGTAACCGGTTGTCAATATATTCGGCAAGCAGGAATTATCCTAGTACGTCGTCTTAACAAGGTTTTAACACACTCCATGCTATGCCTGAACGAACTACAGTTCTTAATATACAAGTATGTATATTAAACATAGTTTAGTATACGGTTTTTACTTTAGGTATGATTTCGATGTAGGCAAATACAAATAGACACTTCCGCCGCTATCGGAACCGATTGGTAGCTGCTGGAGCTGAAGCGACGTGTTGTTAAAATCCTATAGTAAGAAGTTGGGCGTCTGCTGATAGTTCACGTATGTGCAACGAACTTCAGACCCGTAGTGCATAGTTGTGTCCCACAACACACATAACTTTGTTCACAGTGACTGGAGACAGGTAGTTTTCGCGAAAAGATACGTGCACCAGCTCGTCCCATTGCCTTAACTACGCCCACACTAGTAGCAGTGCTTCGTGGGCAATAATTGAATGGTGTTGTGCAAAAAGAGACCAACCTACATTTGACGAAGTATAACACATATAATTGTTACTTCAATATTGTTTGTTATTTTGTTAATTAATTCATCTTTTTTTCAAATACCCTTTATCTTCTTGAGTTTGGTTGCTTAGTTACTGAAGTATTATTGTATACTAATTCAGAAGCTTGTGGATTGGATGCCTTCTGCATAACACCATTCAATTGGATGTTTGTAACTATCAGTGTTTTGGAGGTCTGCCCTCTTATTCACAGACCTACCATGTCGCAGAGACCTTGCTCTGATTGGCACAGTCACTAGGCAACGCCTCTGCTCAACGATATGCTGCCAATAACCACGAAGCAGCGGTGCAGGTGTGCACGTAAGACATTGAAATGTGTCGGTGCAAACATATTTTCATGGAAACTACCGACCCCTAACAATGTCTCTGACAGCGACCAGTGTAGACCAACCTCGTAATCTTTCAACCCAAGACAACTCTTAGGTGCATCTTCTGATTAACAAGAGACTCTATCTTAGAGGTGATGAGGTATAAGCTCACTGTTGGTATCTTCACAGTACAAGTCTTTAGACATAGCGCATGAAACCGCGCACCATATCTGAGGTTTCTTTCTAATTAAGAAGAAACATTAATGCAACGACTACCTTTCCTCGGTAGGTTAAAACTAACTAGTCGTAAGATGGCAAGCAACCAAATGTAACAGAGTTGTGTTAATTAGTGGTAATACGCTTTACAAATGAGAGAAGGCACTCAAGTTGAAATCATCTCCACATTATTCCTTTCTTTATCTGCTACGTGTTGTGGTAAAGTTATCTATTGCTAAGTCATGTTTTCAGTTACGAAATTTCAGTCAAATATTTCACGCAACGCTTGTTCCAGTAACACACGATTACCGTGCAGTTGATAAGTAGCGTTGTGACAAGCTGATTTGCTACACAAAATAAATATTGTTAATTCCATTGAAATGTTGAAACCGTAGAACAGTGTTACGTAAATAAGTTATTCCAGTCTATAATGCAAAGCAGTTCTCAGAAAACTTTCACACTTACTGAACAAAAATTTTCCCTCTTTCCTGTTTTACATTAAAGTCAGTTGATTTTTCCCGTTTTCGTTTGTTCATTTTGCGCACTGAAAATTCTCGCCTCCAACACGCCAATCATTTCAGCTACTTACATTAAAATCGAAGTTAAGTACTGCTGGTGATAAAATATTTAAAATTATTTTAAAGCTGCTGAGGAGTTATTTCCTGTTTGTAATGGACAAAATGCCGCACGATGAGTGGAAACAAACATTCACCAATTCTCATTGTATGCTCATGTTACAGAAAGCTACTGTAATAGATGTTTGAAATTTGTGTGTGTACGAGTGAGAAAGAGACAGACAGACATAGTGCACAACGGGTTTATTTATAATTTGTAGGGTACGTAAGGTAACTTCATATATAAATGGATAGATAAATTGGTCGTAGTTGATTATTCTACGTGGAATTGATTATTCCGACAACGTGAGGAAATAGTATTTTTGAGAAATATCTCGACATAACACCACGTGATTGAGCAAAAGTAATAAGTGTGATTCGTACGCGCGGAGATGACAATGCTAAAGAGTTCATTGCAACAATACTAAATAATTGCCAGTACACAATTTGAAGTCATGCTGACAATTGAAACATGAACATTGTGAAACAAAGGGCAACAGCCAATGAAATATTTGGCACTTTTAAATTTTAGCTCTCAGTCTTTTGAAATAAATGTTCTATCTGTATGCCTTCTGCCAGTGTGAAATACAGGCCATTTTTTAAAGTCTCTTCTTATTAACTTTGCCACTAAAAACTATAAAGCATTTTGGTCTGAGACGTTTACGTTTAACATTAATAATTGATACTCGGCGTGTTTTTCAAAACACAGGACAATATTTACGGTGTGAAGTAGCATAAAATAGGAACAGCTGAAAATGGAATGTAATCAGAGTCTTAGAAGTACTGACTATAACATGAACATCCTGTACAGTCACTTGGGGTAACTTTGTGCAGGCGGACCAACTTTGTACCACGAACCGAGTTTAATTTCAAATGAGGGATCAACGATTTCGCGAATACTAATATGTTCTAAACAAAGAACATTTGTTAATCACGGAGTTTACTTACTGAGTGAAAACTCTGAAGCAGTTTTATGAAATAAAATATCCCCTACAATGTTACCCCAAAACTGTACAAAGTTACTCCAAATGACTACGTCATGAACGTAGAACTTGTATAAAGAGAGGCTTGTAGGCCGACTACAAGAGAACGTGTTGTGTGCAGATCGGGTGCTGCGGGGCTGATGGCGCCCAGGACTACGTGGTGATGAAGAAGCCGCTGCCGACTGAATGTCGCGACACTGTCACTGGTAATGCCTTCTTCTACGGCTGTGTCGACGAGATCACGTGGTTCCTAGAGGACCGCTCCAGCTGGGTGGCTGGCATTGCCATGACGCTCTGCATGATCAACGTGAGTGTGACCTTGTCTCGAGGTTGTGTGGACACAGCCATTACTATTACCACTGTCATCATCTGTGTCGTTATAATTTATATAGACATCATCACGTAGTTTACATGGGGATCGGTGAGTGTGTGTTGTTCAGACAACTAGCCTCCCGCAGAGTCAACCCCGGTTGCCTTGGTCCCGAATGTTTCACATCTGTGAAACATGGCGAACGTTGCCACTGGCAGGTGGATTTTCTCGGGGTACCAAAGTTTCCCCCGTCGTTACTTTCCGTCGCTGATTCATTGTAGGTTCTCATTTCATGTCATATCTCAGGCAATGGCACACACCTGTAGGCTCACGTGTTGAAAGTCTGCCTCTCCGAGTGCGATACCTGACCTCGAGTTCATTCCCTACTCGATATTCTTAAAATTTCCTTAACCATCAATAATTCCATAGCCCTATACATAATCTCATATTATGCATTGCCATAACCAGAATTGTAAACATACACAGAGCTACAAAAATATCCACATTCATAACGATTGCCAAACTATTATCTACTGACAGCATTGTTGGTATTGAATTTGATGCTAAAAGAGAATATATGATTCTTCTTTGGTAATGCTAGTGTCAACTCATAACCTGCATCACTTGATGTACGCAAATACAGCTACAGACCAGCCTGTACCTTTACAGCGACACTCGACCGTGCAACCTTCAGAGTCAGTAGTCACTATTCCCCATGACAGGATTCATTTTTTGTACATATACAATAGAGTTGTAGATATCTGCAATGAAAACTAAAGAAAATATAAAAACATAAATATAAGCAGAATATACATTAGAGAACAGGATACAACACAACACACAATTCCAAAAGTGGAAGAGAGTCAGGAGAACAAGGACAGCCAAATAAGAAAATAAAAACAGAAAACGAGACACTGTCAACACAGACAACCCAGGTTTAACAAAGAGACAGACAGAAAAAATATATGAACTAAATCAAAACACAATAGTTTCCCAGACAGAAGAACGACGTTGCGGGAACGTGGTGGGTCGAGTTTTTATGTCGTTGTTTTGTGATGTATAAATGTTTCTCTCTTAAAAAATTAGATTCACATATTTGTTTTAATTAAATGCTTTGCTGACTGAAAATATTGTTATTGCTAATAATGAAGGCTGATTTTCTGATATTTCTTTTAACTTTATCGGTTTCCCGTGTAAGTGGTGTTGAGGATTTAAGACATTTTCATATGCCCTGAAAGCTATGAACAAATTAATATTTTTGTAATAAGAAATAGAAAACCTTATTTCGTAATTTCTTACTTTTTTATTTCTGTAGCAAAATTCTCCTTTTCTTAATGGAGATTTTTTTTTTCGAAAGCGATATAAAAATGACTGAGCAACACCGAATATAATTCAACACGCAAATCCGCACCTGTACTCGCCCGCTACGGCTCACAATAGGCACCGCCTTTAAGCTACTTTTGAATATCACTGCCATTTTCTTTCGAAAATTTATTGCTTAGACTATAGGTACTATTGCAGAACACAGCAAACGACTTAATATAGAAAATAACTATTTTATTTTTACAAATGTACTGTTTGTTTAAACAACTTTCATAAAACTGAACAAATTGTCTGATATCAAGAGTAAATCTGACGTCTTTCGGTATTTTCCTTATTTTTGTCATAGTGTAGTTTATCCGTTTAATGAATTAGTTTAAATAATTCGATTTCTTACAGTATTATTGTAAATTTCAAACCTGCACGCAGTCTACTAGCCATGTAAGTTTAAAGATTCCCTGCGAGAGCCTGGTCACATGAATGATCAGATCGTTTGTCTTGTCTCGTGACCCAGAGCAGCGGAGTGATCAACGACATAACGTCGGGTCACCCTCTCAGCTAATGTTTAATGCTCTAGAACGTCGCGTGCGGAGCTGTGATCGTTAACGCGAGAGCATAATGTTTTATGATGACCTGATCACAGGCGTCGTAAATCATCAGTTAGCTCATGCGACAGCTCGCTCAGTGGGCGTTCAATTAAAGAGAAAGGTGCACTGCGACTAAAATTGTTCCCAGAATACCGGGTTTATGTTAGCCTGTGCAGTAAAATGTTCCTTACTTTCAATATTTCACGACTCAGTATACGTCAAAACACCAAAACCACTAATTCGTACTCAATACTTCCATTCAAACAGCTTTGTTATGCACACTACACAAACTGCACATGTTTTTGGACAGCCAAAACACCCAGTTGTGTCAAACAACACCAACTGTCACCAAACTCCAATTTGTAAACTATGTCAATCGGTTGAGTTATGTAAATAAAAACTCGTAATTCTGACAGTTCTGCGACAAAGTAATTAAAAAAATTAGGAGCATAATGTAGTCACTAGTAACATGTACAACACTTACATTATTTCGCACGAGTTTGATTAAATGAACTATGAAATGACGCCGTTCATAACGTAAACTTAGAAAAACTTAAAGACAAACAGTGTAACGTGAAACTTATGACATTATATAGTAAACCTGGTAGTATAGCGTGAAGGCCTATCACATTGATCCCATTATTGCATAAATTATGAGTATTTATGTTGCTTTTTAGAACAATCAACTACCATAAAGTACTATGCGATGAATTATTCTGCCATTCGGCTTAAGTAAGATGCAATTTGTATTTGGTATACGGCAATGAAATTGTGAAAGATTGCTAGAAATCAAGATATCAGAAAATATACGCTATTAAACGATTGTTTGCATATTTAATAGTTTGTATAGTTTATATGGTTACATTATTCCCAATATAAAACATTTATAGAAAACCATAGAATATTGTAAACTGTAAAGTGAAACCTATTGTGAAATTCGCCTTGAGAAATAATCTTAAACGAAAACGACTTAATAGACATTTTCAACGTCACGAAGACTTGAGACTTATCTATTACGAAGCTGCGCATGTACATAGTCGCCTTATCCACTAGTAAGATGCGGGCTTGAGAGCTACACATTAACACCAACTGTATTATCACAAGAAGGCTTTGGCGTAGAAAATAACCCGAAAACCAAAGTAACCTTCTGAGATGCGCAATATTGCAATACATTGTTTATGTAAACATGAAATACATAGTTATGATTTATGTGCCAATCTATCATGCGTGTAACAAGTATGCTATACGAAACAACGGATGGATAGTAGTCACTGCAAACGATGAACACAGCTGCAAAGTTAGTGGCTCTGTCAGTTATAGAAATGTTGAAACATATCGTAAGTGGCTGGAAAAAAATTTACTTCAAGAGGTTCACTTTTATTGATTTACGTGTAAAAATTAACTGCGGGGCATGTATTCGAATCAAAAAAGTATAAATCGTTATTCGGTTCCAATAACATTCATTTATTCTGTCACAGTTCACAAAAATAAAGATAGTGGTCTGAGAGTATATCAGCAATATAGAACCACATGTAATGACTTTTATATCAGAAACATCGTGCCGGTGTAAAAATTCTGCATACAAATGAGGTGAATCTTTTTAACTATCCGCCGTGCAAGATACCGGCTTCTCTATTCAGTAAGTTCTTTGTTTGAACTTTGTACGTAGCTATATATAGCCGATTCACACACAACAGGAGTAGGAGTCAGGATTCAAGAGCTAGGAGCTGTAACCCGACATCCTGCCGCCATCTTAGATGACGTTGCACTCAAAATTTCCCAAAATTTAGGAAACATTCCAAAAAATTCCAAAACGTTTCGAAAAAAATCCCCCCAAAAAATCCAAAAATGTCTAAAAAAAAATTGTTAAAATCTCAAAAAATTCTAGATAGATCCGAAAAAGTTCACAAAATTTCTGAAAAATTAAAAAAAAAATCAAAACCTTTCAAAAATGTTGAAAATTCCAAAACATTTTAATATAAAAAATTCTTAAGTTCCGAAAAAAATACCAAAAACGAGTAAAATTAATACAAATGGTCAAATGATCGAACAACTGGAAAAATCCCAAAATTACCAAAAACAGGAAAACAAAAAAATTCAAAACTTTTAAAATATTTCGGAATTCTGAAGAAAAAAAAATCTTTAATATCTTTGAATCTCCTCACAAATCCCCACACTTGATGCCTAAAATGCTCATTTTAAACTGTCTTCTAAATGCGGGTTGACGACCATTGAGCGTCAAGGTTATATTGAGGGTGAGCACTGAGAAGACATCTTAAAAATCAGTCAATATTTTTAAAAATACTAATTTTTTTATTAAAACAGTATACTTAAACTCATAGTCTAATAACATTTATAGATTAGGTACCCATCATGCTCATACACTTATAAAACCAATAATATAATTTATATAAACGTTTTAGTTATTTTCAAAAATTGTATAATGTAATTATTAAAAATTTTCTTTTGTGTTTGAAATTTTTCAACGTAAATTCCAATAATAATATTAATTGCTTAGCCAATACTCCCATCTTATATATACCCAATCGATTTACATTAATTAAAATTTACAATAATTTTAATG
Source organism: Medauroidea extradentata (assembly GCA_003012365.1). NCBI lineage: Eukaryota > Metazoa > Arthropoda > Insecta > Phasmatodea > Phasmatidae > Medauroidea > Medauroidea extradentata. Next base: position 47,794 of record PNEQ01004316.1, read on the forward strand.
AAAATATAAATTTATCAGATTCAACTTCAATAATTATAATACATGACTGGATTTATTTACTTGGACATACTCCATTGCGAAATATATGACTGTTAAAAGGAAACTAAAAAAATAATACAAGAAAACATAAATAAGCAGAGTATGCTTTAGTCATCAGGATACATACACAACATGAAATTCCAAAACTGGAATCTGGTCAGATAAAAACAAGGAACAAACATAAAATAAAAGAAATAACAAGAATATGAAAATAGCTAAGTTGACATGCGACCCAACGATGAGACGTCGCACTCGTGCATACTCTGCTTATTTATGTTTTCTTGTATTATTTTTTTAGTTTCCTTTTAACAGTCATATATTTCGCAATGGAGTATGTCCAAGTAAATAAATCCAGTCATGCACTCCCATTGCACAGTTCTTTCAAAGATCATAATTATAATACATGTAAGGTATTTTATTACATAACCCTGACGACTACACACCCTACCCTCCCTCTTACCAACTTAGCTATACCCGACCTATTTCTGATAAAATCAAATACTATTTATTAATAAACTAATTTCATTAAATTAATTAACAAGTTTGTACCGTCTCTATGAGCGCTTCTTGCTCACATACCTTTTCACTGCTCCCTTCATAACAAAAATACCACTTCACCATCAATCCTGTTAATTAGTAAGATATTTTAATTATTTAATTTTTGTACTTTTTTTGTGTTTGGTACCATGACGTGTATGGTTACTTGACGTAAGAAATTTCAATTTATTCGATGGTTTTTTTATCCATATCATTCCTACACAAGTATTACTATATAGTAATTTTCAATAATTCGTTATTTTTTCAACTGCACATCTATCTTAACATCAAATTAATACTTTAATTACAACCGCAAAGCTCCCACATATATTTAACAAGTACCATTTATTTCTTTAAATAGAGTTAAATTTAATGAAAATATATTTTACATTAATTCCTTTTTATTACATTTTCTTTGTTTAGTAAAACATATGTGTACATGACTTAAGTATTTTTCAGTGGACGCAGTGTTTATATTTAAATCCTTTCTGAGACATATGCAGTGTTTGTTTTCTCTGTAAATTACTTTTATGTATTTATTTATTTTTAATTTATTGTAGAAATAAGCTTACATAATTACATATTTGATCATATTAACACAATGGTTAGATGTAGGGAACATACCGAAAACTCTACCCCACAATCATACTTTATTATGCAGGTTAAATTTATATTATTCATTGCATTCATTGTGCTTTTTGTTAAAATAATAAATTAAGGAATAGGTATGCAGTGTGAGCAATGTACATTATGAAAAGCAATATTTTCACAAGAAATTAATCTTTGCGGAAATGTTCAGAGGTTCTTATCTACTCTTCATAAAAATGCAAAGTGTGCACATATTTACAATAAGAACATTTGGGTATTAATACGAAATTTACTACATTTTCTTTCTCAGTTTTTATTACAGCAGATATAAGATTAAATTATGTCAAAAAATTATTAGTTTTCACTCATATTGCTCCACAGAAACAATTGTTAATACTTTCATATTATTAATTGTTTGAATGTGGTCGAATTTAATATTTTAACGGCACACCGCGATTTATCCTTAGTATGTAATGGTTCACAAACTTGATGGTAACCCTGGAAAATACTTGTGTCGTGACCTGTTAGTGTTACGTTATTCCACGAGCTAGTACAGTTGATAAATGTCTAAACTACGAAGAGGGAATGACACAGGACGTGCGCACAGACGTGTTTGGTCGAGGTAATGGAACTGCTCTTATACCGCATGAAGCGCACGATGTAGTGAGCACATCATGTCATAGGGTTGCACGTGTCGTTATTTATTTGTGTTGAGATGTGACCCGCCCAGGCTATTTTTACCACGTTTTAAAAGCTTCGGTTACCGCCGTCTGTTATCCGTCACGCTCCGAAAATACAGTGACGAAGAACAGCTGTCCGCCTGGGATTCCATGTCTTTCCATATGCAGTGTAGGCATGGTTGTCCGCTCACTTCCCACAGGCGAGGAGTTTTACAATCCGTGCAGTGAACGCAAAGAAAACAACGTGCTGTTAGCTTCACAGTAACAACTATACGGGTCCTGAAATAATACTGTTGTTTTGCCAACAGAGCTATCAAAGTTTTTGACTCTGTCTCGTTATCACACATGCAGCTTTCAGAAACACGCTCTTTGACATTTAAGTACAACCCTCTGAACAAGTTTTGTTGCATGTACAGTTGCGTAAAATAATTTTTTTATGCGCACAAGTGTACTAGAAGAAAGTTTATTTTATGTTTCGGTCACGTGATTGAGACAAGTTGTGTTTCACGTTGACGTTATTGCGAACGGCAATCTTTTTTGGATTTTAGTCTACGCTCTAAACAAGTCATAGCGACTACAAACTTTACAAGAGCTAAAACAACACTTATAAAGACGTGATTTTTGGTCATGATATTTAGAAATACGTATTAATGTGTCTAAGTCATTGAAACAACTATCTCAATATTCATTTGAACAGTGTTATATTAATGCTTTATTTAGCAGAACTGTGTGCCGAGACAATACTGCATAAAAACTGTATGCATTTATTTAGAGTTATCTTACAAAAATTGATCAATCTTCACTTCCTTTTATTATATTTGGATCACATACAATTAATACTTTACGTTTTGCGCACATACAGTTTGGTTCTAATTTCTTAATTGATACAGAAAATATATGCAATTAGAGGAAATTACTTTTTGGTCACTATTTTAAAAATAAATATCTAAGTTATTGAAGTCATTGGAGTTAATATGGCCTCTTGTAGTACTTATTAACTTTCAAATTTGGCACTTAGTGCCTAATCAGTTTCGTAGTTTCCGAGTTAGAGCAAAAAAATTCGCCAACAGTTCAGGCGGCGTTGTCATCCGAAATTATTGATAAATAATATTAATGCTGTTTTAATAACATTATTTGATAATTATCAATCAAGATGTAAAATTGTATTTATTCGGTCATATTTTTATCGCTATATTGCATTCTGCCTAAACATTTTTACATACGTATATGGTCTGATATGGCAGATCTACGACTTTATATATTACTAACATAAAATATTTGGTAATGAACTGTTAAAATATATGTTTGTGTAACACATATACAAAAGTTTTTAAAATATGAGTTGGAATTCTAAAATAGAGGGCTTATGGAAATATAAGTTTCGAAATTAACGAGTCATTGATATTGTAATAGATTATACTGTAACATCCTTTATTTATGGGTGCTGTAATATATTGATAAATAACGTACTTTCATTAATAAAACCTGCTTAAAACAAAGCTAGGATGAAAAAGTTACTAAACATTAAATTACGTTTAAAACGATTGATAAGTTCTGGAAAATATTATACTGCTCGGAAAAGTTCTATTTATATTAGTACTGGATACAAATGTATGATCCACAGAATAGCGATGTAACTGAATCTATAGACACACCACATGAGGCACCAACACACGCTGTACTAGACATACGAACCACAATACAGAGCATGCAGTAGACAGCAGTTTAACCAACATGCACAACACGTGGGCTATGTACAACTTTCTTTAAGTAGTAGCACTATGCATAGCTTCAAGAAACCATTCTGGAATCAAAGCTTTAAAAATGATCTTCCGAAACTCACAGGTTTGTAAAATTGTTTAAATTATGTTATTTTGGATATAAAAATAACATATAAATATTACATATAAAAACTACAATCTGCGATGATGAACTACTTAAACGTACAATTTAATTTGAATCTGTCAAAAACTTCCCGACGTATGGCTTAGCAACCAAAATCTTAAAATAGCCGCAATTTTTAAAATACGCCGCATGGCGTGATGGTGGTTACTAGAAACTATACGTTAACTAGAATTAAAATAATTCCGATTACCCGTTCACAATGCTTAGCAGAATATACACATAAAAAGTGGATTGCAGAAAGCAAAAGAAAGCTTTAAAAAAAGGGTTGAGTATAAGGGAGGGGGCTAATATAGTTTCATAATGTTTGCTCCATACGACTATTTGCTATTTGTATTTCCCGCAAATGTAAGCACTATATGGTTTCGACAGAGTGTCTCGCTCTCTCTCTCTTTTTTTTCTTTTTCTGTTCATATATACAGGATGTTACTGAACAACACCGACAAATTCCGGCAGGTGATTCCTTATGGAAAGAAAGCACAAATCATATGTATTTTTCGCCTAAATTTAATATTAAGGGAGTAATGAGGCTTTCAATATCAAAATTTATAATCGTACTTCCCCAAAATATCGGAAACTAAATTACATAAAAAAAAACAATATTTTCAACAGTGCTTACTGCTGTTGGGACCTTCAAATCAACAGTAAATACAACGTGATACCTTCCACCCTTATGAAAATAATAGGGGTGGCTAACTTCTAATTGCATATAACTTTTTTACCATCAGCATTTTCGAGCATTTGAAGATGTTTAATTGAGAAATGAGACCTGTGTAACATAAAAGGTCCACGTGTTGCCACTGTCTAGGACGTATCGTTTGTGCTCAAACACAACTGAATAATTCGTGCAGACATACAGAGTCTATATCACAGCATAGATCATAGGCAATCCTGCGAACATCCGTGTGGTGTGTTCAGCGTACAGACTATGGTAGACATTCACTGTAAACAAGTACAATACTGAAAAATTCGTAAATCAGTTTGTTGCTAGCATTCTGCGTACATATCGTAGCAGTTGTGAACGAAAATGGTAGGTCCCAGACAGCTGAAACATGTGTAAATGTATTGTGTTCGTCATGCTGATAATAAACCAAACACGAATAACTTAGTGAGGTAATAATTAATATTCGATTTAGGTGCGAAGTTTCCTACATGATTCCTTCTTAAGTTTTCATAAAGAATAACCTGCCAGAGTTGTCTGTGTTTTTAGACTCAGCATGTATGAATATAAAATTTCGGTTTTTCAGTTGTGTCGTCTGAAGTCCCAGTGGCACAAACTATATTAACTGATTACTTTACGTTGCATTCATTTACTATACCTTTGTTTCCAAGCACACAATTGTTTCAGTAAGCACTTCAATCATTTAGAGAAATTCGAATACAGAAACTAAATCTCGGGAATCTGGTACTTCATTAACATGTAAAGTTTTTGCCGACTGCATGCAAACGTCATCTTTCGTTAAGGGTGTTAGGGCAATATGCACGCATCAAAAACCAATGGACTAACTAAAATAAAATAATTTATACTGGAATAAGATTCCTTTGGTTATTTTCTAGAAGTTTTAAACACACATAATAACATATTTTTACAATTTTTAAAAGTCGCTGAAATCGAGTAAACATCCTTTTATATATAATGTATATCAGTACTAATTTTTTTGTTTAGTACTGTTATAAATTTTAACGAATAGCCTTATTTTAGTGTAAATAACTTTATTTCAGTTAGTCCGTTAGTTTTCGTCGGGGGAATGTTGCCGTAAAGTGCACATTTTACTTTGCCATTTGTTTATATAAATACTATGTAACCTAAAAAACTTTCAAAAATAAATAGTGTAGTTACTAATAACGTACAAAAATATTACATTATCTCGTACAACTATAAAATTATAAATTTTTCAGTCGTGAACGCCACTAAGGTGGCTGCCTGAAGTGCAGGTGCGTGTAAGAAGGACACCTAAGACACATCACACCTCACACTAGCCTCTAGGGGCAAGTGAGTGAACTGGCGCAGTCTTCTCGCTGACAACGTGTCTCTATGAGGGCGGTGACAGATAAGCGGGCTTAAATGTGTAGATCCCTGGTAATATACCTGATTAAGTAGACTAGCGTCATATGGTGGAAAATACAGAATTAAACTTTACAAATTGTTTAAGAGGTTCTGTGAACTGCAAATAACCATTTAAATTATATGTGTTGACATACAAACTTCTGAACACACAATCAAAGTGGACAGTAATATAGTTATTTATGCCTTATTGTTGCGGACATTAGGATAAACATTTAAAATAAGGCGAAAGATATATAAATAACTCTCATTTTTGCTAATAACAACATCAAACTATAAAAAATAAACAGATACATGCACCGAAAAATTATAACATTTAGCTGTATTTTCATCAAATCTACCGCACCGGGAGTTTAGAAAGTTAAACATAATACCGACTCATAGGTAAAGTGCGACAAAACTCAAAATAATTATAGCCTAGTCATTAAGATGCACTCCATCCTTACAATCAGTACTTTTGTTGCGTAAACGTTTTAAAAATTATTTTAAAAAATTATAATACTATCCCAGGACTGTTTGGAATTTCGTTGCGAGGCAGCCAAATTGCATACTTGTATAACTCAAAGTTATAATATGGCTACAAATTATTTAAGACTTTCTTTACAGTAATTCACGTCTCTATTCAGTATTCTAAGCGCCGGCGAGCAGTTAAAATCTTAATCTAGATCACTGGGTCTAAGCATCATTTCACAACTTTCCTTGTTTGCTACAGTCCAATAAAAATAAGCTCAGCGGAATTTATAGTTTCGGCAGTCGTAATTCTACAAAAATGTTCATTACCAATACAGTTTATGCCTAAATACCACGGAGGCTTCAAGAAATACGCGTGACGTCGGTACTTATCTGTCCCATGGTTGAAGGACGACGATAGGGTCGTTGATCTTGCACAATAAATATATAATATACACGAAGCTCGCGACTCTTCTCCAATGCGTCCGACTTTCCTAAAATTAGTACTTTAGAATGGTGGAATAATTAACTAGCATACAATTATGATGACACCCCAACCCTCTAACATAATTAGGCGCTAGATAACGTTACCTTGCCATTTCAAAAGTTTCCGCTATTCTCCATTCTTCCAACTCCTCGCGCAAAGAGAAACGGTGAAATAAATACGTGAAATTTTAAGTCTAGAATCAAAATTACAGCAACGAAAATACTTGAATAAATACTTTACATAACTGTTATGAAATTCATGAGAAATGTTTACGTTTAAACCGATAAATAAAATTATTCTGGGTTATATTTCTTACTGAAATTATCGCGAGTAATAAAAAAATAAGGAAACATTATTGTTTACATCAGAAAACATATAAGTGTGCTAATAATAACAATTTCATACAAAACTTGCCAACTGTAAAGATAAAAAAATTGATTTTTAATTCCTTACAAGACATTCCGTGGTTACTGGTTACCTCCATAGCGCGCCAGTTCAGTAACTTGCGCTTAGAGGCTATAATCAAGTATGTATGCGTTCCTGAGTCGCCCTAAACACTTCCGCGACTTCTTTAGGCTTCGGATGCGCAAAATACGTCCATCCGAACAGCCATCTTAATATGCCTTTTCTTAGCTAATGTAATTCCTTCGGCTTTGTCATTGACTTTCTAACTCTATATTTATGGCGACGCCTACCTAGAGTGGTTTTTGGTGCTGCAAGCTCATAAGCGAAGAAGTGATAAGGGCTACACTGAAGCACTTGGCTAGTACACCATTGTTCCTACACGCAAGGCGCTAACTGTCGTGCAGTGGTTCTGTTGTACCGCTCAAACTGTGGGATTTCAAGTGTTAAACCAACAATTTTACTGTCGGCATGTCTTTAGTATAGAACATTGTAGCGCTATATTATTAGTTTCGTATAAATATGGGTACCATATTTTCATATATATATGTATATATGTGTGTGTGTGTGTTGGTGTGTGTGTGCAAAAATATAATTTTAAGATACGCTGGACTGCTAACAAGTAGTGTTACCACTGAGCATGATTTTTTTAGATGGCATACTTAAAATATATTTTTATGTGGACACAGTAATTTTTCATCAATTGTGCAAAAATTGGTTTGTATTTTAGCAAACCGTTTCAAAATTTTTCCAAATTTCCTTGTTCAAATAATTTGCTTATATTGTAAATTCAGAGCTCGGTGGGCAATTTTTAAAATTAAAATGTGTAAAACTTTTGTTTAATAGTTAAAGTTTAATTAACTACTTTCTCATGAACACGAAAAATAAAATATTTTGACTTCACTGTTACCAATTAAAATTTACATTCAGGTGTAGGCCTATACACTAGATAGTTCTCTACAGAATTTCTTAGGCAGCTGGTGTTCAAAGATTGTTAGCAACATTACAGATGTCTTTACAGAGTACTCAGTCAGTAAGTGTTGCAAACTCAGTATTAATAACGACCACGTCAGTTTATAATCTCAGGTCTTAACAAATACAGACTCCTATGAAACTACTCTTATTACGTGAAACTACGTAGGAAGTTCTTGTACGCAGAACTGCCAACATTTGCGGTCAGAAATGTGTTGCCAATTAATATTATATTTAATAAGTGATAACTGAGTTAACTGTTTTATAATATATAATTTACTGTCCAAGAATTGTGCCGAATTTATCTGTTGTGTTTTTATGTTTGACTAGTTTTGTCTTCAAATTGTCTCCTTCTGTTGCATTAGTAATGAAATTTTGGCTTCTTAGAGTAGCTATTTTTGTTTAATTTGTTTTTCAAGTGTTGCATTCGTTTTGGGTTTTCATTTTTTTATATGTTTTAGTTCGAATACGTTTTTCGTTAACATTTAATGCTTTGAATTTTTTCACCTAACAACAGGTTCTGTGATGGAGAAAATCCAACCAACTTGGTAGTTTTTTTCTGTATTGCGACATGAATGGCGACGCAACCTAGTTTTTCAGAAACATTGTGGTTTTACCAGGTAATAGTGGTTCAGCCTCGGTCTGTAATCTCGTGGATATTTGCTGAGGGCAGCGAGCTGGCAGGCGGACTTAATTAAAAGTGTCCGTGCAAGTTTGGAGAAAGTGAGTGGAGGAGGGGGAAGATGAAGCCAGGTAACTGGCACGAGAGGCGAAGTAAGAAAGGCAGGAAGGTCAACAACTGTAATCCTGTTAACAGGTTTCCTAAGGGATCAGACAACCTGCCTACTTGTTCTCTGGTCCGGTCCCCTCTCAGTGACAATCCAGTCCGCTGCTCTCTCTCTAGGCCAGTGCTTCCGGTCTTTACCCACACCAAACAGACGCTACTTCTTATATGTGTGAGTCATGTGATTAATAAGTACAGCGTAAAGCGCAGTAACAACTTGGAAAACAGTAGTCCCAATTCTGTCATAGTAAATTACGAAAACACAAAACATTTAAATACATTTTACATTTTAAGTGAATTTAGTAACACTTTGATGGAACGAATTTTATTTTTAAGATTGCGTGGTAGATAAATAAACGCTGAAATCATCAAATTAATTAAAAGTCTTTTTTCGAAGCCAATATGGATAAATTGCTCAATGACAAGCTTAGATAATGGTATTTGCCAATTTTATGAGTAAATATTTATCCAGAATTACTAATTCGTTACGCGTGATCTCTTGCGCCGCAGTTAAATTCACGAGATTGTTGAATTATGTACCACGTCCTCTTAAGACTTCGCTAAAATTTTACTCGAATCACTTTGTTGTGTTTTGGTCCATTAACTATTCTTGTATCTTTTGTTTTCCGTGAACATGTCGGTGCCCACGTGTTAAATAAAACTGTATTGTACTTTGTTTCGTACATTTTTTTTGTACAGTTATTATTATTTTTTAAAAAATAATGCAATGCCTAAACAATCATATACTTAAAAAAAAAAACAATTTTGGGTAATGAACTTATCGAAAAGTACATGTCTACCCGTTATTTCTAGAAATGCTATTCAATTTGAAATATTCAAGACAAATTTCAGCACAGATATATCTATCTATAATGCATACAAACAGCACGTAATTATTTAGCGTTGTAAAAATAAGTACATTTAAACTCTTAAGTTGCCTCTCAATATCTGGACCACTTCAGAATTGATAAACGAAATATGAGCGTTGTAGGTGAGGTGACAGGAATGTACGGCCCATTAACGAAGTCTTAAGAGCCGATGAGAGTGAAGTGAGATGAAGGGACAACACATATGCAAGTCGTTATCCGGACCCAGGACCTCTCGCACCGTACACCAGCCCCTACCAGACTATGCTACGGAGGTCGGCAAGGGTGTTTGACTTAGCATAGAGTTGCTACAATTTGTTTTTTCCCTTGCTTAGTTGCCCACGTCTTGCAACAACTTAACTGTTCATTAAAACATTGATAAAGAGATATTTGACCAGTAACCTAAGACAAGCAAAAACTTATTGTCAGCTTTAGAAAAAATCTATACCAATTTCCAAAGAACGTGTTTCCTAAACGCAACATGTGTAGTACAGGTAGATATACAGTGTGCAGACTTTCAAATCTTAGAAAATGTCGGTTATAAATTTTTCCTACAGTCGTTTCAGAATGTTATCACCTAAAAGAGACACATGTGATAACGACTTACAAGCAGAAGCTATACAAAGGTTTCCAAATTATTTAAGTCAACTGAAAACCTCGTAAATGCCCATTGACATATTGTGACAACTGCGTTCTCGTGTCTGGTGTTTGAACTGTTTAACAGTACGACTGTTTTATTTATAAGTAATGTGTTCACGTACAATAAGAAAACACATCAGAGATGATTGTAAAATAGTATTTTAAAAAATGTACACGCTGTAGAAGTTGTATTTTGCAATATTCAAAATATCGAAATTTTTTTCACACCTTTGTATCTTAAAATGTAATAACTGTGTACGGAAAAATCTACATTACTGACCTGTATCAAACTATGCTACGTACTTTCCAACAACAATTTAAGTTGGTCATCAATTACGTCTAATTGTAAAAAGTATTACGAAGGGAAGCTCTGCTTAACACTTCTAAGGTGCCCGATGAGTGGTGAAATGGCAGTTTCTGCACTTGCCAATAACGCCTTTATCGCCTCGTTTTGTGCCCCAATATTCAGACGCAGGTTGTGTGTAAGAGACTACCTGTCCACTTTCACTTGCAGTGTTTGTCTATACTGGAGTACAGCATATATGTAACTTGCTGAGAACGATTACGTGCTAACAACAGACTCTTCACAACTCCCACATATTAATGTTGTGCAATCCAACAGACATAAATATATAAAGCTTCTTACTGAGAGGGCATACTACTGAACAAATTAAATGAACCAGAGTACGAAAATTGTATACATTGTAAACAATTATCAAAACCTTGCAGCGTTGATGAATGAAAGTTTCTCGGCAGTAGATTTCATTTTCAAATTAATTTTTAGAATTTTAAGTTTTCTTGAATGGTGAGAATATTTGTATTTTTGTCGCTTTTGTTTAACAGATTAAATCTTAGCGGTTATTATTATTTTTGGCGCATGTAGGTTTAATAGCATTGCTGGACTATTAATTTGTGAACTTGGTTTCCAAAATACTATTGAAGGATTTCTGTTTCACTGAAGTAATTCTTGGGAGTAATTACTCGGAATATCGCCGGATTAATATTGACAAGGCAACCGGGTAATGTCATGGCGCTGATTGGTTCTTCGTAATGGCGTTGCTGGGTCAGCGGCGATCAAGTGTCGAGAGATAACTCGTGCTGGCAGCACTCGTCACTTATATCCTGTTAAGTTTGCTGACTTCATCCTGAAAATATAGCTCAGTTTCTCATATGCTTTTATCAGAAGACACTAGGGTGCTAGGATTGTCGGAAACTCCACTGGCTTTTCAATAGAGACCAATAGTGGTTTCGGGGTCACGGTGGCAGAATGGTCAGACCATTCACCTCCCACCATGGCGGTCTGGGTTCGATTCCCGGCGGGGTCAGTCGCCGGATTTTCGCACGTGGGAATCGTGCCGGACGATGCCGCTGGCCGGCAGGTTCTCTCGGGGGATCTCCAGTTTCCCTCGCCCCTTCATTCCGTCGCTGCTCCATACCCACACCACGTCACCCTGACTAGCGCTCACCAAGATATCTCACCTTGCACTATCACCAATAGCGATTTTCGCCATGTAAGTAATATGTTCTTGAGCCAGATTGTCTGTGATCTCTGCACATCTACCCGGGACGGCTTTTTATATGTGATTGTGTCGGGCATCAGAGTGTGAAAAGTGAATCAATAATAATGAACTACAATTTTGAACGCATTATTATGGCGCTTTTGCTGAACCAACTGAGCGACACCTATGTGATGTATTGCCTTAGCTTAGAAATACGCCTGACGAGATATTACAAACTGTGAAGAGTTGTCGTGACTGAATGACACATTTGTTAACTACTCAGCATTTCACAGACGAATCACACACATTCGGTAGTAGAGTCTATTACAGCAAAAGAACTCGCACTGGATTCGTGAATGTGCACTATGTTAGCAGCCAATCATTTAATAAACGTTTGCACACGTACATCGTTCAGTGAGACTAAGCTGAAAATTATATTTCTTGCGATATACTGCTCATCGGTGTCCGAAGGCGCACTTTTGTTACCGGAAGTTATATGTAAATAACAAAAAATATTTGCAAAACTAGGCTACTCACAATCAAAGAAATGCGGAATAACAAAAAAAAAAAATTGTAAAATACAACACATAGGACTTGAACTAAATAAAGACTATTAACGAGAAAACAACATTAACTGCTGCCATTCGTGAAAACTATTTTTAGAGCTGTAGTTCAGTAGGTGAGCCGACAGTATTGCCAAATGTTTGCGCTTTCACGAATATTTCAATAATTGTTGACTTACAGTTTACCACACACAAAGTATTTAGTGTAACTTTAGTGTCTCCGTGTTTGTTTTTGTCGGAAAGATAACTTCACAGTGTATTCCAAAGCTGGCAGTAATTACATAATCACTTCCTTACCGTAAATAGAATTGAAATTGTACTATACAGGCGAGAGAAAATATTCTATACTTACTAAGAGAGTAAGATTCCTTTTACTTTCGGTTCAGAGTACAGAATCAATCACAGCCTACAAATTTAATTTGTTGTCAAAGTTAAATTCACAAATTCGGTTACGTTTCTGAGCATGGGAAAGTGACTCGCCAATCTCAAATTACCAACATTACATTAATAACTTGTACACGATCGATTTATAAAAACTTCGGTGCTCTACGTTAGCACGTTGGATTTGCATTCGTGAGGACGTGGCTTCGGTTTCTGGCTCCGGCCAAACTGATTTCTATTTCCCATGGTTTCCAAAATCGCTCGCGGCAAATGCTGGGATGATTCCATCACATACGCCATGGTCGGTTACTGCCCCAATTCCTGCCCTTATAAATGTAAATAGTGTATATAACAGTCTCAAATAATTTCACTGTCGCCGAGACGTAAAACCCACGCATATATTAACTTACTTAAAATTGCATTATATCAAATAACAATTAATGGTTGTTTATAACATTAAATTATTATGTTGTACAAACAATAAATTACACATACAGTTATAGATATTATAACAAATTTACAGGCAAGTAACCAGGTTAGACTTATGATAGTGTACGAAGAAATTTTCCCACACAAATCCACATTAGTATTCCAATCATTTTAGGAATAATTGAATAAATAGCTAACTGAAGTAACTAAAATGTTTACTAACAACGCCAAACATTTCTGAAGTTGCTTTCTGGAAGTATCGGAAACTTCTCATACTGTATGTGGGTGAAACATTTCCATTATCATTCACAAATTTAACCCATAATATATTTTACAGTATACAATAAGTCCATCTGCTCTGAAATATGTACTTACATTACAAATAGTTTATACTGTCATTGAACCTTTAAGGTTACATGTGTGATGAAAAAACTCTTAGAACATGTACTTAACGTGATAGTGATAGGACGATAATACCATGTGTTGTGTTACAGGTAATAAATGCAGTGCTAACGATCATCTTCCTGCAGGCATTGAAGAAGGAAGAGGATGAAATAAAGCATTAAAGGACTCCGAGATGTGGACAAGACACACCTCAGCTGCGCGGATAACCAGAACTCTCCAGCAACCCTACCCAAACACCAGTGTGCGGGAACATTTCGCATTTCACATGCTTAATTTATTGCATTTGTCACGGCGCCATTAGAGGTCCTTCAGGAAAAATGCCGGAAACATTGTTTATACGTGCTTGGAGTATGAATGGGCTTAAAAAATCAATCCCATTTACAGCGCTCATTAAGCACGAATTATTAATCGCGTTACTAACGTTCAAAACACGCATATTAGCTATTTGCCGCTTTTGCCATAACTCGTGTGCGCCCACCCTTGTGTTCGGATGCCATTATTCACGTACATATAACTAACTCCTCATACAGACTATACTATACAACGCTATGAACAAGTGAAAATAAGCTGCATTAACACTTTATTATAAGCACTATTTGAATATCACGTCATTTCACGGATACACAGTATTGTTTATTTAGCTAAACAAAAAAAACCGTACGTTTCATTTAATGGCATGCGTTAATTATCATTAGCATGTTATGTACAAACGGCAAACAACAGAAAAAACTATATGTTTAAACTATGCCAATCAATTTTAAATTGCGGAATTAAGTACTTTTTTTAATTGTAACGCATATTAGAACTTATCTTAAATTTACTTATTAACAGAAAGAAAATCTACCTGTATACTAAAACAAAAAATTTGTAGTCAATTTTTAAGTAGATGTTTATCATATATTTGTATGAAAGTAAGTAACAAGTTTATGTTAAAAGTTATTTCAAAATCATCTTTGTCAAATTTACCAGTACGTTATTTGGTTTAAATATTATTTTAATGTATGAACTTTTTTACTATCTACTTTATAAGTAATCTATCACGTTTGTCACTAATTATGTAGCTTAATGTATGTAGACAACCATGTACTATAATATATTAAAGATTTTGTACATACATAGCAATATTCATTTAGTTAACATTTTCTAAGCACTAGTTTCAACTCTTCACTGAAAAATACAAATTTAAAAAAATGTCCTAGGTGTATTTTTTCTGTCGTAACTAATGGATCGAAGTATTTTTATTGCAGTCAATAAACTTATTTTTAATTTATGATAAAGTAATTTGCCTTTCTCTAGAGACCAAATACGGAGAAATGTACACTCTAGTACCAAAAGTAAAAATATATAATTACCTTGTTTACGCAGTGTCGATAGCTGAATAGATTTGAGAAATCAAAATTGTTTTTTAAACGCGCGTAGGTGTACATTAATACAGCTCTTTACTAAAAAACAATATTTAAGTCAACGATTAAACGAGAGCTATTTAGAACAATTTGAAGTTGAGTGTATTCGATAGCCAGCACACTTGAATGAGTTTAAGATGTGACCAAACACGTATTCGTGGTTGTACAACTAACTCGAACTAAATCAATGAAAGTTCTTACCCTAGCAAATACTAAACGTGAAATAGATCATATTACAAATGTATTCTGCCATCAATGCAATTCATGACAATATATCATTTACAAACTGAAGATTTTTATTTTTTTTTTTGGATGTACGCCATTGATAGCGTATGTTTCTGAAACTTAGAAACCCACAGTTACATAGAAGATAGACTCAGCCACGAAAACTTCAAGAAACGAAACCAGGAAAATCAGAATAGCTTAGTCAACCAACATATAAGTAATCCCAAAACAGGAATATAGTTGGTAAACAGTAGAAACTATAAAAATCTGGCTACAGTATGCTGATGACACTTTCTCATCTGAAAACAGGGATCTTAAAATCTCAACCAATTTGCTAATTTACTCAATTCGCTTAGACCATCTATTAAGTTTAGCTGTGAAACTGAAAACTTGGGTGCATCCTCTTTGTAAATGGTTTGGTATCCAGGGAAAACAACAATATCCCTACTAAAGTATACAGAACCTAATGGAAAATATATCCACTAGTACACCTGGTTCTGAAATCAAAAGGCATAATCACAATTGAAGCACAAGCGAATGGGAAGCTGTACTCTCAGATGCATTACACTCCGTTCGTTCTCTTCTTTGCACAGCAACTAATGCTACTCCACACGTTCGGATGTTCAACTACCCTAGACGATCCGTCAGTGGAATTTCAGTTCCTACGTGGTTGGCATTCCCAGGGCCAGTACTCATGTAACGGCAGGTTAGACAAAGCAAGTATGATTCCGTCGTTGAGAAAGTAGAACTGATAGAGTCTAACACTCAATATGAACATGTTAAACTTCCGGGCGGCAAAGAAACGACCGCATATGTACGTCATCTAGCGCCAAGAGGAAATGTTGCTCAGCAACGTTTCGAAGTACTTAGTGAGAATGGTCAAGAAATTATTTTACTATTTTGTATGTGTTTCTCTATTTTAGAAATAGGGTAACCATTCGATAAGAACTCTATTTAAAATGATTTACCTAATCCCTACGATTTTGATATTGAAGAAAAACATACCTTAGTTTGTAAGGCTTTAATTCTGTAAACAAAGCTAGCCTAATCGAATACTCAATCTTATCATTGTTCTACCAAACCGTTCGTAATATGTGTGGCAAGGAGAAACACGTTTTATCTCATAGTCACTGTCACTTAAAATTGGCAAAAGTTCCTACGTGGTTGGCATTCCCAGGGCCAGTACTCATGTAACGGCAGGTTAGACAAAGCAAGTATGATTCCGTCGTTGAGAAAGTAGAACTGATAGAGTCTAACACTCAATATGAACATGTTAAACTTCCGGGCGGCAAAGAAACGACCGCATATGTACGTCATCTAGCGCCAAGAGGAAATGTTGCTTACAAACTAAGGTATGTTTTTCTTCAATATCAAAATCGTAGGGATTAGGTAAATCATTTTAAATAGAGTTCTTATCGAATGGTTACCCTATTTCTAAAATAGAGAAACACATACAAAATAGTAAAATAATTTTGCAGTCCACAGAAATAAATTGGAAATCCACAGCGAGGACATTGGACATACCTAGGGACCGGAAGATTTCGCGAAAATATTGCTGCCTTACGTGCACACCTGCAGCTCTGTTTCATGGTTATTGGCTGTGTTTCTTTGTACAGAGTCATCTTTCATTTGACTGGGCCAATCAGAACAAAGTTAACAGTGACATACTACGTCTGTCATTTTCGGGTAGAACCTCCCAGACGCTGGGAGTTAAGACATTCCAACACTGACCACTGCAGGTGAGCGCGTAAGGCATTGCAAAGTGCTGCCAATATATCCTGTCCCTAGTCATGCCATATGTTCGAGGTCACGGCTTCTGTCAAGAAGAACAAACATTCTTCTCGTTTAAATATTTCGAGTGTCCACGTGCTAATGAAGCTTTCCATGGACTTTATGAATGCTAGGAATGAGGAAGCTTATTGTTATACATTTGCACCAAACACTGCTCAACTTATAAGAGAATGAAGTTAAGTTAAGTGGGTATTACGTCTCGTCTACAGGAAAGTCATCAGAGGCGATGACACACAAGTTGGTACAATAACTGATGCTAAGAGAGGAGTTGGTCTTGAACCATTCCAGTGATCGCCTGGAAGGAAAACCATGAAAACAGAAAGCAAGACGGCCAGAGCTGGGGATCAAACCAGGGTTCTCCCGATTGTTAGTCCAATGTGTAGCCGTTAGTGAAAGTGAAAGTAGCACTTTTGTAACATATTACAAACTGTTCTAATCACAAAAATGAAGTAAATTATAGTGAAAATTAAAGCAGCGTGCTACTGTCGGATACTATTGTAATAAAACCAATATCTCTTTGCCATTTTTTAATTTTTTAAAGTTTTTGAGTAACTGGCCTTTGCTATCAAAGAAATTTCAATGTTTCATCGCTAAGATATTATTAAAAGTGGGTAATTATTTTTTGCTGTAAATATATTCACATCTCTAATTAAACTTTTCTTTAATTTGTAGGAACAGGGATGAGTAAAAATTAGGCACTGGCAAGTTCTTCCAGAAATACAATGAAATTTAAAAGTTTGTTTATATTCATGGCAATCGTCGTCATAGTTAATCGTTAAAAGGAAATCAGTGTTTCATACAAATACGTAATCATGAATTACTTCATTCCAGCTCACTTAAGGTTCTTTCAGATATGTTTTGTTTTTATCAGCACCAACATGCTTCAGTAGCTGTCCGGTTAAATTGTATATCTGCGGCAGAGCATGAATGTGACTGCATTGTTATACTTTGAACAAACAAAGTCATGGCATGGGTGTTAGGAATTTATTGTTGGAGTGACGTAATATGGTGAGCTGTTAACATAGTAGTCTTGTGCGCTCATGACTATTGCCTAAGATGGCGGTGAAACATAGACGTAGGTAACGAAACTGAGCCCTGTGTAAACTTACCGAACAATGACGACAGCCACGTTTCCTACGCGAGAAAATTAAGAGTGAGCCGAGATCACCGTGGTAAGAGGAGAATGTGCTGTCCTCTGAAACCTCGTAGCCCCACAAGGAAATGAGAAGACTTTCAGCGTCAAACTAACAGTGGAATAAACACAGCAAAATACGTTGCTAGTTGACGCGGCAAAACGACGAAACAAGAGTCTTTAAGGATGGTGCAGTAATTACTGCGTCCCTACTACGGACAAACTTGGCAACAGCTGCAGCAGACTCGGCAACGTCGCCGAACCGTGAAAGAGACACAAAGGGAGACAGTACACTTCGCCTGGTTGTGACGCGAACACTTGAATAAAATATAGGGACCTTTGGTCGGGAAACTCGCCAATTACGATCAAGTCAAAACAATTCCTGCAAACTGCTTAGCGAGAAAGTCACATTGTTATGATCCAACCACTGCCCCTCCCACTTTATATGTCTTTGTGAAATGTCTGGTAGCCGAAGTGAAGAGCTTCTTGTAAGGTAATATGAACTTTCTTCGTGTACGCAATCCTGTTTGACTATCCCACGTTTTCCATCGCAGTTGCGTAGATATTCATTATATTTAAAATAATTAATTAAAGAATATGTTATGCAGTTAAATATTTTAATATCACTTAATTTGACAGCCTGCAATGCGAGACAACATTAACGATATGTGTCACACGGCAGAATCTGCGTACTCGAATCTTACACACTCAGTATGTGCGCGTAGTGTAGTGTAATATTAAATGACCACCTAACTTACACAGCTACGAACTAACAACTTATTTTTATAGATATTAAACACACTTTTATGACGCATCATATTTGTTTGGACGTAAACATATAGTTTGTATCCTATACAAAATATTTTTAAAACTTCAAGGGTGATTCCGTATAAAAACTGAGGATATTTTATAATTCGGTTTATATTCTCATGAAAACACTATGGGAGATACTTACCCCAGAAAAAAGAGTCTTCAAATTTAATTCTTGCATATTGGGAACCACTTAAAAATAAACAACGTTGTTTTTCGCATACTGCTGTGCTAATCAGTTCATCCATTTTTAAATAAAATATTACAAAACCGTAAAAATTTCAATTCAATAACTTAGGCGGCAACCCTCTTATTGCTCACAACAGTTTTGCCATAAGTTTGTGTGAGCAGTGATTTTTTTTTTTTTTTTTTTTTAAGTTCCAATGAGCGAAAATATCCTCTTGTTTAAAATGCCTAGCATTCGTAATTTTGCAGTAAAATGGACACAATGAGTGTGACATATGGAGTACATGTAATAATAGTAATAATACTGACGGTAATTTTATTTTGTACTGAAATATTACTGACAGAGTAACGTAATCTTCTCCTACCTCCATATTCATATATTTATAACATCTTACACACAATATTAAAGGCTAATGTTTTTTATCACGCGTTACGAAAATCAACCGTTAAATCCGAAGTTAACCTTTTATTAGTAGAACACTACAAGGTATATACATTTTGTTTACAATTCAAAGTCTATAAAATATAGTTTGCCATTAAGTTCACAAATACTGTGAGTTAATATTTAGAAGAGTTTCCATGTTTGATTTATTGCTGTTAATAAACGTGATAATAGTTTTAAATATAGCAACCTTTACAACTGACAAAACATAAGGCAAAGATAAGACGACAGTCTATTGCACGCGTTTCCTGGATTTTTTTTTTTAAAGTTTGTGTTTCCTTAGGTATCAAGAAGTATGAAACAGTACGGTAAGTAATTAATAAGCTGGGAGAAAGACAAAAGAGCAGGCTCGTAAAAAAATTAGTTTTTCTTGTTTATAGAAGCACTTTGTGCAAGGTTACATGAAAACGGATATCAGAATCAAAATTATTTTATAAATTGATTCCTTAACCTTCTATAAACTTATTGGGTCTCGAAAAGTTCCTACCAATTTAGCGCGAATCTCAAGACACGAATCACAACTCACCTGATACCCTCTCACGTTAAATATGAGAAATGACTATTATAACGGCCATAAAAGTGTTGTACCCAATATTTTCTACGCGTGGTATACACATATACTAACCACATATTGCGTAACACAATTCACTTGAGCAAAAACATTTAACGAACTACATATTCAAGAACACCAAACATAAACGACATACGGTTGCAGGTAGTTTTGCGTATCCTAAATTAAATTACAGATGCGCAAACAACATAAACGGCTTTGCTGTTACTTTATCCAGAAAAATACTCTTGTATATCTTGGTAAATAATAGCCGAAATGGTAATCAAAGTAAGCAATAAATAATAATAGTATTTTATTTCAACAAAAAGTTATACCTGCGTCCCTGTAGAGCTGAAGTTGTAATCAGTAGTTCTATAAGAAACTGTACTATTTTGGCCTAAGATTCTCCATTTTACTGTACATCATAACCTGCATTTTCCGTTTATGGGGTGTACCTAAAAAACTGCATTTTCCTGTTTCGTCTTCGTTCTACTTCAACCTCCGACAGCAACTGGTCTCTGTTCCGCGCCATTTAACGTTGGGATCACAGCAGATCCTCGGACACGATGCAAAGGGCGTGATGCGACACTGAAAATTCTCGTTATTGCGATCACTAGTATGTCTGCTGCACAACGTATTCTTAAAAAATATATAGGATGCTCCTGAACTACATGTATGTACTGTACATACGCAGTTAGGTGATTTCTTACTAAAAATAAAGTAGAAGATTCACAGAACCCTTAATACCTAGGTTTAATATTTAGGAACTTACATGAACATTTAAATACCGAGTTTTAGAAAAGTATGTTATTCAAGTATCGGAAACCGAATTACGTAAAGCGACAATACTATAAACATTGATTGATGTAGCAAGGGTCTTCAAGACCACATCAAATGCTGGTTGATACCTTCAACAGTTTCAAAATAACACGGGTGTCCATCCTCTAATTGGGTTCAACTTTTGTACCGTAGGGGTATTAGACTATTTTAAGATTTTTTTTTTTTTTTAGTAATGTCAGCTCTCTAAAAAATTGGTCCTCTTGTTGCCATTGTCTAGGAGCAATAGTTGTTGCTAAAAATGCATGCGATTCTTTGGCTGCAGCGGTAGAGTGCCAGGAGAGTCATGCTTATAGAAAGGAATATGGACCAGTAGCACTGGTAGCACAAGACAGGAACAGCAACGAGGATAGGTGATGAGGAGCGCTGGTGACTTTGCTGCAGCCGGTAGTCGTCAAAAGCCAATCCCCTCCTTCTCAATATATTTTCCTTCTCCAAGCCGGGGCTCGGCTGTGTAAAGACTGCGGCTGAGGCGACCCTTCTCTCCTCCCAGGGGTTTATCGCACGCATATTGGCTTATCGACCCACATCGAAGGCCGAGCTGCTGTCCCCCGGAGGCCAGGCCGTCTGAAGTCGCGCGCCATCTCCTAGTTGACCATCGGTCGTGCATACCTCGCTCCCCGTGTCATGCCGGTCTTATGCACTCTTCTCTAACACAATTCGCTTGTTTTCTTCGAGCCCGTGCTACGAAGCATTCTAGTGAGTGGACATTCTTGGGTTTATACGAGCAACCCACAGACGTGTGGTGTCGCAGTAACCTTAGTTTGATAAGCACAATCAAATGTACGACGTCTCTCCACAAAACACGCTGCCAATAACCATGAAGCACAGCTACAAATGTGAACACAAGG
Source organism: Medauroidea extradentata (assembly GCA_003012365.1). NCBI lineage: Eukaryota > Metazoa > Arthropoda > Insecta > Phasmatodea > Phasmatidae > Medauroidea > Medauroidea extradentata. The sequence continues at coordinate 69,709 of PNEQ01004316.1, forward strand.
CATTGAAAGAAGTTGATGCAGAAATCACTTCGCGAAAATTCAGGGTCCCAACTGATCAATCAATCTACAGTGTCAGAGAGTGGACAGTACTACATAGCAAATGTCTGATATGGAGCATGATGTTTAATACAGATGTCGCTATCACAGCAGAAATACGTACATACATAAGGTTGAGAATCGATTGCTATAGATAGGATTCTGTTTTGTGCAGTTGATAGAACAGCTGATGATCGAGTTGTATGACCTTTTTTGCTCAGCTCACAACACCGCCGTGTAATTTTTGCTTTCAGACCTAATTGTGTTAAGAAACCATAAAGTACGGTTCAAACGGAATATGTTCATTTAACAAATATGCCGCACCGCGTAAGAGTACTAGGTTTCGTTAAAAATTACGTAATAAGTATGTAGTTATAAAGGTAATATCTAGGTTTATTATCATTAAACATGCGTACCTATTAAGAGTGCCACACACGTTTCTGTTGTCTATTAAGAATATTCGATATCGGATGGTATGGAAGTCTGTTAACCGACACAGCAGGAGTCAGAAAATATTGTACAATACCAAGTACGACAAGAGATGTCGTGTAATAGTAGCTTAGTGTTACACTTTACACATGTACGTACATGATCTGCAAATACAAGCATCCAAACACGGAGTTGAAGCTCAACGTTAACTACCACTATAGATTTTTCTATAAGTTGTCTGAAGTGGATCTCCTACGTTGCTGCCAAACCTTCGAGAACTGCTTTACGTGCTTCTTAATTTCTCGTGATAATTAACAACATATCAGAACTGGCCTTTATTTATAAGGTTGTTTTCTCGGCAGATTTATTAATGCAACTATTTCAAAGTAACGTTATGTTACTAATTCATACGGCAAAGTGTGATTTTTAATATGATTACTGAAACACTGGTTTCAACATTTTGAGCTATTATTAATAAATCATTAGAACACGTGTGTTGAAACTAACAAATAATGCTGTATCACAACCAACATAATTCAAGAAGGAGTCACGAAGATGACACGAAGGAGTCCTTTCTGAGTTGCAGAGTCTGGCTGGTAATTCGACATGTCCTATTGCTCGGCGGCTCGTGGGTTGATACCAAGCTGGGCTGCAGCAGTTGACAATTCTACAGGGTTGTGTACTTGTTGTAGATAACAGCCACTGACGCGCTGGTCTGCAGATGCCGCTTATTACTGACTGGTCGCATGAGTACCAGTATCCAGTAAATATGTCATGGTTATTGGTATACAGCGCGTTCACCAGGAGCGTACAGTTCTGACTATACGCAGCCCTCCCCACGAGCCGCCACTCGTCCTAAATATTGTTTCAGGTTCCAGACAATCAGCCGTTCTTGACAAGTCTCACAGAAGTTTTCATAGCGTTGCGTTCTTCGCATGGTCAGTTCTTGAAGTAGAAAAATGAAGGCATTATCACATAGCCATATTGACAACTTAGCACTGTGACGATGAAATTGAAAACATTTGATTGACATTCAATTCTGACTAACAAATCATTCTGAGAGTAGTACAATAGTTTCATTGCTCAAGTATTTAATAAAATCGTGCACACCTGAAACCAAAATACTCTTGTGCCTTTGTAAAGACATTTAAGTACTATGAAAATGAAACCAATACTAATGAAACACTTCCATTTTCCGAATAAAATGAACCAATGTATAAAAATTACACGTTATGTGTTATGCAAGTGTTGTCAATATTTACTATAGGATTATTAACATTAAAGAAACACAACATAATTTATTTATCTGCTCATAAATTTGTGTATTCAGCTGATATCATTTTGTTTATTAGTAGCAGCTATCTCGCCATTTTGTGTGTGTCACAGCGGTAAATTAAATTATTGTTAATAGAAAATAATAATATGAAGATAATGAAGGCAACGAAATAATTATATAATATAAACGTATACGAAAAGATGATTTCTGAATATGTCAGTTATGAGATGTAGGTAAGACTTTGCTATGAACGTTATAATAATAAATTGTATAAATGTTTACAGATTTGTAACATTATCCAACCAAAATAAAAGTAACAGAATATATACTATTGACATTATTTTATATCATTAGGGACTGAATTTGCTTCAACCTCCTCACCAACAGTAAGTTTTATACAAGTCTTGAGAAATAATTACACATACATTACTGAGAATATGTTTATTTGTTTCAATTATTTTTATTCTGTTGGTGACGATTAAAGTTTCTGCAGTAACTTGAACCTCAATATTTAATATATGCATAAGTCTCTGGCACTTAAATCTGTCATACCTTAAAGCAGTTCGAACCTCAAGTACGCAACTCTGGGTTATGATGTAGAGATCACTTTTATCTAGCTCACTGATCTGTTTTGGGCATACTTTCCGTTACCACACTGGAAACTGCCAAGCTAGGCGACTAACGACGTTGATGGCTGACGTATGGACTTGTGCGGAATCCGGTACCGTGTAATATTGCTTTGTGAACTTGTAGTAGACCGGGTAAACCACCTCACTGTATCAGAGAGCTGCAAAAGATGCTTACCTGATGTCATATACAAGTTTAAGGCTGTTCGTAGGTTCCTGGAAGGAGCTGGGATAAACGTCCAAATTAACAACATTTGTTTCAGCTGTTCACTGAGCGAAATCCAGACAAATTGTCTGCATTCAAGATTGAAGCATCGTTACAATTTTAAGCGGCTATGCAAATTCACAGAACTCACGCTACTGGGTTGCCGAAAATCCATTTATCATTTCTGAAGCGCGTATGTACTCAGTAAAAGTCACGCGTCGGTGACTGTTTCCGAATAGAGAAGAGTCAATTTTTGTCACTGCCAGGTACTGATATAATTCGAAGCATTTTATTGAACAGCTTGACAGTGTTAAGCTGTATAAAAGTTATTAACAAAATGACGGTACTTCATGCCATATGTCATACGCTTCTATGGCACCAAATGTAAGCTTCCTTGAGGAATATATGGTTTCTGAAAAGCTGTGGCCTCCAAAACCTCCGGATATGACAACACCGGACTTTACTTGAAAGGAATTTTTAACCCCCCCCCCACAATCCACGGGGCAGCTACAATTTTACGCACAAAATTAAATACGAAATCAACGTACTTAACACCAACATCCTACAACAAGTGAAGAAACAGAGAAAGGCTTGTTGAGTTGTGCCTTGCACAGGAAGAAGGAAATTTTCAGTATCTGCTTTATAGGCGATATAAGCTCCCAATATATACTCAAAACTGATAACATAACACATTTATGTTCGCTTCATTTGCTTGTAAATAAATAATTAAACAATAAAGGTACCAGTTGAAAATAATTCCGAAATATTTCTAATGCTTCTGACAACCAATCAGCGTTTGTCTCATTCTAATACGACAACCGTTTGTGGACTAATAAAATATTGCTGCCTCGCATAACTGTCTATGTATTCTGGCTCACGTTACAGACCACACACAAAATTGTACAAGACGAAGAACAGTAGAATATTTCCTGCAACATTGGCCAACATGAACTGCACGAGAATTTATACATGAACCATGTGTCTGTTTAGCTACTGTGTACTGGAATATGTTCCTCATTAGCCGGACATCATTCTAACAAGTAGGATGGCGAATGAATTTTGGACTTACTTCTGGCCATGATAATTATAAAGCAAGGTTTCACAGTGTCTGATAGGTGTAATATCCCACATGAAATGAGTTTAACGTGGTTGATATTTAGAACCATGTGCTGCAAGATAATCTGACGACTAGGAACATAATTTATTAGTTACAAGAAATTAGTGAAAGAAGAGGAATCATACTATATGTTGTGTGTATATTATAAAATACGAGCTCATGAGCAGTGATTTCGTAACTAAGATTGGTAGAAGTCTCGAATGTTATGATAATTGGAGATAAGAAATGCAAGATTTCGATTTTCCATAAAGTAACATTTAGGTAAGCAGAATGTTTTTTTGACCAAGTGGATTGTCAGAGATTACACAGGAGAGCGGATTTTATTGAAAAAACCTATGGATAACTGAGTCAAGTGTAAAAGGAAGAATAAGGAAGGATGAGAAGAATTGAAAGTGCCATAAACTGTCTTCTCGCAGGAGTAAAGTAAGAAAATCAGAATACTCCCTAAGACTACATCGGGAAAGTGTTTAAGAAACCTCATCGCATCGCTGAGGACAGTTACAGATATACAGTAGACCTGATGTCTCACAACAGCTCGAGAATATTATGTATACAATAGTTCTGACACCTATGGAAAAACCTCTGATATTTTAGATTCAGAAAAAAAAAATCAGTGGAAGTTTAACACGAACAGTATTCCAATGTTCTAGCTACAGGTGAAAAATAAAATAAACAGCATATTGTACGCAATCATCTACATACAAGAAAATACCAAAGTACTAAATGTTACTCTGCGACACTAGAAATAAACGCCAAAAGGTCAGTGTACAAGAAAATATATTTAAATTATATATTTAAGCGAAAAAAGTTTTTTGAAGCCTAACACAGAAATCAGACATACAAAATCCGAGAAGTAGAGAGAGGAGGGGGGAGGGAGAGATGAGAGTAGAGCGAGAGAGATGATAGTGGAGGAAAAGAGAGAGAGAGAGGAAGGGGGAGAGTGGCAGAGGGGAGGGAGAGAGGAGTAGGGGGAGGGAGGGAGAGGAGTTTGGAGAGGGAGAAGGGGAAGGTGAAGAAAGATAGCACATGTATATTCGTAAAGACAAAACGTGATAAAATACTTAAAGCCGATAAACAAGTTTAAAAATGTAGTACAAGACATGCATACAAGGGAAAACGTGTGTTAGGTTAAAGGGAGAACAGAGACAATGTTAGACATGTGACTCGGTAGGAGGTTAGGTCATGATAGATGATGTTAGATACAAGCAAAAAACTTAAACAAATCAAAATTAATAACATACAAGAATGTATCTTAAGCCAAAAGTACGAATACTTACTGTGGGACACTAGAAACCACAAACCAAAGTCCAAAATAGAAGAAAATAAATAGTACCAAATATTTAAAACTAAAAAAAAAAGTGTTCAGACGTCTAAATCATAAATCCCAAACAGTTACATGCAATATCTATGAGGGAGAGAGAGAAGAGGTGTGGAAGGAGAGAGGAGCAGTGTCGAGATTGAGAGGAGCTGGGTGGAGGGAGAGCGAGAAGAGGATGAAGGAGGCAGGGAGGAGGGTGGAGACAGAGTTGATGAAGGTTGAGTGAGAGAGAAGAGAGAGAAGAGGAGGGTTGAGTGAGAGAGGAGCAGTGTGGAGGGAGAGAGGAGCATAGTGGAGTGAGAGATGAAGGTGGAAAGAGAGATGAGGGAGAGAGAGGAAGGAGGAGGTTCGAGGTAGAGCGAGGAGGGAGGAGAGAGAGGGGACGGTGGAAGTAGAGAGGAGGAAGGCGAAGAGAGAGAGAGAGAGAGATAGGATGTTGCACATGTAATTCCATAAATCTGAATTGTGATAAAAATACTTAAAAGTGGAACATAAGTTTAAAAAGTAATACAAAACATACATATAACAGAAAACAAGTGTTAGGTTAAAGAAAGAAAGGAGACAAAGCTAGAAATGTGACTTGATAGAGGGACAGGTCATGATAGATAAGGTTGGATACAGGCAGAAAAAATTTTTTAAAGAAATAAAAATAAATAACATATTGTACACAATCATCTACATACAAGAAAATTACTTAAACCAAAGTACGAATTGTTACTGTGCGACACTAGAAACCGCAAACCAAAGTCCAACGTACAAGAAAATGAATAAAACCAAATATTTAAAAACGAAAAAAAAAAAAAAAATTAAGTCTTTGGAGGTCTAACTCATAACTAATAAAAAAAGAAAAAAGAAAAGCAAGATGGAGGGCACAGCCATGAGAGTAGCTACGAATCACGACGACGGACAGTAACCAAGATGGTGGGCAGACCATACAACGAATAATTACGAGACAAATATTCAAAAGCCCCCCCCCCCCCCACCTTCCCGCTCCCGGCTCCAGAAATAGTATCGTAATTACTCTACTATTTTCCAGCACTCAGATAATCTTGTAACTAATATATCGTTTCCAACAAGATTCCCACAAAGATCCCAGCTTTCTATTACATTTAGGTTTTCTCTTGGATTACAGGGGCCCCGGTGGCCGAGGGGTCAGACCTCTCGCCTCCCATCAAGGCGATCCGGTTCGATCGTGGCTGGGTCGGTCCCCGGATTTTCGCATGAGGGAATAGTGCCGGACTATGCCGCTGGCCGGCGGGTTTTCTAGGGGATCTCCCATTTCCTCCGCCCATTAATTCCGGCTCTGCTCCATACATCATATCATCCCATCACCAGCGCTAAAGACCTCGATGTTAAGCGCTGACCAAAATCTCTCACTCACACACTCTTGGATTGCAGTGGTGTAGCAGTCGAACAGTTACCTTCCACCGTGGTCATTAGATCTCGATCTACACTGGGTTTTACTCTTATTTCATGCGTGGAAAACATGGCTGACAGTAGCCATTGAACAGTGAGTTTTCTTGGGTACTTCGGCTTCACTCACTATAGTTCTCCGTCGCTGCTCCATATATCCTTTATAAGCACCCAAGAACTCTCAGTTCAACGCTTAACCAATTCTCTCTGTTGTCTTCACCAATTAATATATGTTCACGCTGAGCTCAGCGTTAGCGTCCACCTAAAGTTTATCAAAATTATTTGTTTTATATTGGCAATTTTCTGTGGCATCTATTATTTTAATCCCAGTCTATCATAACTTTCGAAAGAAACGTTGCTTCTTATGTCGTTGGCGGGTATATTCATACATGATGCTCGCTCGATACATAATGCACATGCTTCCCTTGTCGAAGAGGCGAATCCACTTATAGCTATTTTACCATCGCGTGCGGCAACTGTCTTTTGTTAAAAGCCTTCAAAATCTGTGTCATAATTGTATAGTATATCCATACTGATCAAACGGCTTTTATGTGCAGGAGCATGGTGTTGTATGTTAACATACATTCCAGGGTATTATGACTGGCAATTAATACTACATGATTTTAGCCTTCGCACAATCCTGTTATGATAGTATAAGTGAACCGAAGTATCGATTAATAAGTATATGAATTGGTTATTAATGTTTAAAAGTTGCACTGTTACTGAATGCATAACTGTACTGCCAACTGTTCTTTCTATACTCATGCTTCAAACGCCATGCTATGTTTCAAACTCTCGAGACTCCGATGTTTTAGCTGCACACATCTCCAACGTACGTAGATGTTTAATGCCATGTTGTTTTACGTTACTGTAATTTACGCCACATCATATCATTCCACACCAGCGTTAAAGAACTAGATGTAGCTGACCAAAATATCTTCACTTCTTCGTCGATTCCACTTTTTAGAAGCCATACTCAGTGAGGCCGGTCGCCTCAAAGCAGATGAGACATTCTTAATGAAGAAAAATCTGAGACTGCAACTGAGCATTAATATTAATATCAATTAGTGTACTTTTTTAAATATTACTTTAAAAAATGCAATACGCTCATACCATCACTTTAATTTCAACTTATTTTGTATTTTTGTTCGTACTTCATAACATCCTCAATGTGCCCTTTATGTTACCGTTTATTGTATTTTAAGAACACGCCATCGTCAAGTCGCTTATGTGTCCTATGATACTGTATGAAACTTTATTCATTTACGTAGCCAAGCGCATTAGTGTTTAGCAGAGTAATAACAGCGACACTTGCAAAAACACAAGTATCGATGAACACTTACGCGACAGCAGTTTCCGTCAAAAACAGTCTACATCAACCCGTTTCCACTTCCTTGCCCTACAGTGCAAGGGCCTGTTGCTGTTTCATGTTTCTTGGCTACCTCCACTTTCTTGTAATATAGCTTCAACGCTTTCACAGGCGTTCGAAAACAGCGTGAATGTGTGTGTGTACACACACACACACACACATATATATATATATATATATATATAAATTCATAAATTCAATCCTCAAGCTCCAAAACATTCTTCACAGAAACGCAATATTAGTTTCAAGCCTTTTTCTTTCGTATTTTTAACGTCACGCCTGCAGTTTGCGAGACGCCCACAGTTAAGGGAAATAAATTATTTTAACAACTGGCAAAACAACATAATTTATATTATTATATTTTCTCAACTTTAAAGAGTTCTTCAGATGCCTCAATATTAAATTTAAAAATTGAATTGCATTGACTGTTTTATGATAAATCTTAAATCCATATTCCCTATATTGAGTGATCGCCTTGCTGCTCGCCATGATGCCAAAATGAAATAATTAACCAGAAATATTATACCTTTCCAAAGTGATTCAACGCTTTTACCTCACCCCTTCCCAGTAAGACATCTGCACTTTTTTGATACAAGATTATGTGTATGTGTGTGTACACTTAATTGCAGGTGACCTGCTGGCCTAACGCCTTTGTGGGAGCTCTGAGGCGGCTGTGAGTATCCGCGTCAAGGCAGGACATGCCCTAGAGTCCTAGGGGACCCGAGTTTTGCGAATCCAGCCAAACAACAAGAAACAGTGCACTCTCGCCAGCTAGTAAACACGCAATGTTGACCACACTGAGCGTGTTCGCACCGCTCGTCGTGATTTATCTTTCCGTCACTGTTTTTTTTTTTTAAGTACTAAAACGTGAATCTTGTAAACGATACTGTTTGTAATATTACAGAAACGGTTTTCAATCGATTGAAGGACGATGATCAGTGTAAGTTTGCGGTAGTGAAGGAAAGATGTAACCGCCTGCCTTATAGGCTGTTTCTCAATTAGTAGGATTAATCCTTGGATCTTTTGAATCCTCAAGACTTCACAGTAACGCGTCCTTCGCGGTTAAGTGTGCATTATTGTTTAAAGGTACCATCCGAACTATCAATTCTAACAAACTCCTATCGCAAGGCTGCAAGGATGAGTGCAACGCATCTTTGAGCCAAGGTTGTGTGGAAGTGTGTATCTTGGATCCTCAGTAGAATTCGGACACGAATAAAAAATGACCGCATCCTTCATGATGAACTTTTCAGGAATGCGAGGGTGCGAAGGACTCTTTAGGGTACTATTCGGAAACAGCCGTAATGTGAGTTAACTGCTAATATATATTATATCTTTGTAGGTAATTTTAATTAATATAGGCGAATATTTTCATCGGCACATGAATATCGCTAAAGCGTGACACAAACAATTGTGTATAAAATAGATGTTCAGATTTTGTTCCTGCAGCTTTATTACGTGTTTAGGCCAACGTTGAGTCGTACATACCTATGACGGCTATGTATGGCGATAAATTATTGATAAGTATTCAAAATACTCATAGATGGTAACTAGAGAGTTAATGAATATCACGTCTCGTATTTTATATAAAATTTAAGTAAGTTACTGAATATTTGATGCGTGACAAATACTGACTGGTGGTAAATGAGCGCGTATAATTGTAAAATCGTAAGTAACTTAACAAACGGGATCCACGGTGTTCGAGTAGTCGGACCACTCGGCTCCAACCAAGGCGATGCGGGTTAGATTCCCAGCGGACCGGCCGCCGACCTTTCACTTGTGGCAAACGCAGAGGACATTGTCATTGGCTGGCGGGTTTAACCGGGTACGTCCCGTTTTCCCCGTATTGCTTCTCCCTCGCAGTACCTCATTCCACGTCAACCTTGAGTTCTTGCAAATACAAACGGGTGCCCAGCCAGAAGTCTGCTCTCGGGGTACGGTACCCTGCCTTCGTGTACCCGCACTACACATTATTTCTTTACTTCATGGAAATATATTATATTACTGTGGATTATAATGCAAGCTATGACTATCCGGGCAGTAAACTAATGCTGAATTTGAGTGGACAATTTTTCGTGTATGACAAAGGTATCTTTGTTAAATTCTTCGCTCAATCAAATTGTATCACAAAACATATTCAAATTTATACCGGCAGTATATTTTATGACCCGATACGAAAACTGCTTAAGAGGGCGTGGTACATAATTCAACGCTAAAAGCATTAATCTATAGGTTTCTTGAAGCCAATTTGTGAAAACAAAACAATAGCAATCCTAGACAATAGTTTTAGCCAACGTTTTAAACAAAATTGTTTCCAGTGTCACGAACTTCTGAGGCACAATCTCTGACGCCGGAATCTCGTGCCTTTAACTGTGGCGTAAGATAACACGCGTAACGAATTAGTAATTCTGGATAAAAGTTTACTCATAAAGTTAGCAAATACCATTATCTAGGATTGTCATTGAGTATTATATCTATATTGGCTTCGAAAAAAAGCGTATAAATCAATTGATATTTTCCGCGTTTATTTATCGACCGCGCTCTTAAACAGCAGCATTTTGTACCCAGAAACCCAAACTTTCCCGGGGGGTGACGTATGGACGCCACGTTTGAGGGGGATGGGATGGCTGTTAGTGTGCCTTTATCAAATACTCCCCAGCTTCACCGACTTTTGTACCCACGAGTCGCCACTGCACTAGTTGTCGCGCCAGCTGTGTTAAGATCGTAGTATACGCATACTGATCACACGACTTTACATGCAGGAGCATAGTGTAACTAAGTTGGCGATAATAACCAATTCACATACTCAATAATCGATACTGCTCTTCACTGCTCATTATTATATCCATAACTGTATATTGTCAACTGTTCTCTTTGTACTCATGTTTCAAACACCACAGTAAATTCCGCAATCTCGAGTCTCCGTTGTTTAACCTGCACACTTATCCAGCGTACGTAGATATTTAACGGCCGACACTTCTCAGTTATTGTAATTTACGCCATTTCTAAACTAAAATGCTTTTTATACTTCTCTCTGTTACCTTGCCTCATCGATACACGCAGCCGTTAGTTTCTGGGAGTTGTGCGTGTTGCTCGCGTGCCAGGTTTTCAACACACTACAGTATTCGCTAATAAACAAAATATTGAAGTTGGTACTTGGAAAACGATGGGAATTGTCGTGTTTCCACGAGCTTTCCGTTCTAGTTAATTATAACATGTTGACTCATTTTCGTCTGTTACCTGGGGCAATATGCAGAATTATTACTCTGTGCAAAGCGACCTAGGCTCTGTTGGGGTGCCGGCTTCCATAGCGTAGTCGGCAGACACCGGTCTACAGTGCGAGAGGTTCTGGGTTCAAATACCGTCTCAGACATGAGTATTATGTTGTCCCTTCACCTCACTCAACGCTCATTGTTAAAGGCATTAAAACCCTCTCACCTCGCCTCTGTTGCAGTCGCCTCAAATTCAAGTTAAATTTGAACGAAATCTGTTGTCCTATACGCACTTGCAACAAGAGGGCCGATTATGTTACGCACGTCATGCTGTTAAATAAAAATATCTCAATATCCAGACAGTAAAAACGTTGTGTGCAAATCGAAAGTAGTCAATCCCGCCGTTTTCAATTATTGTATTTTTTATTTATGTTTTATACTTAATCATTTTATTTTTAAGTGTAAAATATCAATACTAGTAATTGCTGGGGGCGGAAATTATTTGAGAGCATATCTGACGTGTGTATGAACATCTCGGTAACATTAAACCATGTTATGAAGTTTGATATTTTCAATTTCTTACTTCACTATTTTTTGAGAAAATATAGTTTTAAATTTATTTTCAAAGGCTTATTGTTACCATAATATTCAGTTTACGTACCAGGTGTCTTATATGTTCACGGCTTGTGTATTTCTGTCGAGGTTTTCGGTCGAATTTATGTACACTGACATATCACTATTCTGTCGCAATACCAGAGTTAACACGTATAATGCCTATTTTTTGGTAGTTGACGGCACTTCAGCCGAATGTGTTTTCCTTTCAGTACTTTCTGCCGGCACTACAACGGTGCCGCCGGTATAACATACTGCATTGTCCGACTGCAGCAACTGCAGCCGTTTTGCAGAAACATTGCGTGCAAAATGGTTTCTCGCATAAGTAGTATAAGTATTGAGAGAGCGAATGGAAGTAGTAGCATGTAGTGGACGATCCGAGTGCACCAGAGCTTTTGGAAATTGCCACTTGGTAGCCATATTTTTATTTATCTATCCTCAAAATCATCTATAATATCCCTAATTTCCAACAACATTTTCTTCCCCACTTCCTTCAAAACGTAATTTTCCACTCTGACCAAAAATTACACGAGTCACGTCTGATCCTCAATCTGCCTCGTCGACTCAGGGAAGCCGCAGTCGACGCAGTGGCTAGAACACTCGCCTCCCACCAAGGCCATCCAGGTTCGATTCCCGACGGGGTCGGTCCACGGACTTTCACACGTGGGAATTGTGCCAGACGATTCCACAGCTCGGCGTGTTTTCTCGGGGATCTTCCGTTTCCCCAACCCATTGATTCCGGCGCCGCTCCATACTAACCTCATGTCACCTCTCACCAGCACTAAAGACCTAGATGTTAAGTGCTGACCAAAATATCTTCATTTCTTTGTCGACTCCGAGGATTAGATGTCATATATACTCAGTGAGGCATGTCTGATCATAGCGTATTATGAGACAATTTTGTATTTTATAAAATGGAGGCTGTCACCGAGAATTAATATTAATATCAATTGGTGTATTTCTTATTACTTTTAAAAATTTAATACATTATATTGTTATTCAAAATTTAAAATTTTTTGTATAATTTTTGTACTTCATAACATTCTTTAATCTTCCTGTTTGATTAAAGGTTCTTACCTCACACATGCTCAATAAGACAGCTGCGCTAAAGATGTTCGATAATTTACCTATTTCATTTTTTATTAATTGAATTTTTTTCCTCACGTGACTAGCACTAAACGCAGTCTACATACCTATCCACTGTCTTACTCCCATCGATCACACTATAATGGGCGTGGAATGAACTGATAAGTGATTCAAGAAACTGTTTATGCCTATTGATGTGTATTTGACGGAAGAAGACTGGGGTTTATTATGCATTCTATAGCTTTTCATGAGAGAATAACATCAAAGCCTATTTAAAAAAAATAGTGAACTAATGTATGAAAATATACATATAAATTTGTGTATTTACAGTTTAATTGCAGTAAAATTATGTGTAGATTATGTTTTAATAAAAATTAATACGTTATACTTAACTTCATTGTGACACAGCGTCATCTTTGCGACACCTCCGTGACTTTCCCTGACTTCTTTGTGCCTTTTCGAGACTCCATTGCAACAACATCGTGACTTCTTCGCGACACCTTTCTGACTATTCCTTGACTCTTCGTAACTGCTTTGTAATTCGTGAGTACTTCGTAACTTCTTTGTGATTTATTCGCGAATCCTTCGTGACGGCTTATACAACTTAGGCGAACAGATCGTCGTCACTGCTGAAGAGGTCACCAACATACGTGAAGTTCTCATAGGCATCATTGCTGAAGCGCTTACCATAGTGAGCGAATAACACACTGACTTGGCTGAACTATCAAACAACCAATTTTAACCTACATCTTCGTAATGACTAGGTTCACGAGAGAAAGTATTTTACAAGAGAACATTTTTATACATAACGGTATTTTATGTATTTTTAATTTGAAACATTTTTTAACATAATAAAATGTATTCAAAAAATGTTGACAGCCATTTTTTTTTCATAATGGTGCAGGTTTCCCTAGTCAGACTAAAGGTGCATTGATTATGATAACAAGCTCTGAATTAAACTTCTCCAAAAAATAAAGATTTATTGGAATAAATATCTCACTCTGCCGATGTCTTGTCTATCTACTGGACTACGCGAGAACTGTGCAATTAATATGTAAATATAAGGACGAGTAGCCTATATGAAAGTTGATGAAGGTAAACGATAATATCATGTTTTCAACCTGGCATTGTAAGCAGATGTATGGGACAGCGTTCAGAGCCTCTTCCCATCAGTTAGCATGGAACATTAGGGTAACATTCCTCAAGAGGTCAATATAAGATTTATGCAGTGAACTTCGGTAGGAGATTTCCTGTTTCACTGGGCTAACCTTTATAAAAGATATAATATTTTAATTCGTGCAGTTCTGACTTCACCGCTAAGTCTCTCATTTTACCTACTACTCTGTGGAAAGTGTACATTTCTGGTACAGGCCCTGTGGTTGGTGCAGTGGCTAAAGCACTCGAATCCCGGCAGGATGGACAGCAGATATGTCCGTGTGTGGGAAACGTAACGAACTCTGCCTTGATCAGCGGGTATTTTCGAGGTGCTCCCACTTACCCCCGCCCATCATATTTAGTCGCTTCTCACTCGTAAGGCTTCACTTGATATCGGCAACGCTTAGAGGCACCAAGTCAGAAGTTTGCCCTCAGCATAGGATGCCCTGCATCCGAGTACTCTCCTAATATGCTTTTGATTTATTTATCTTCTGCTCGTAGCGTGCTCGCTGCGTGGATTTTTTTGGTAGTAAGGGGAGGCAGAATGTGGGATTTTACGTCAAACAGTCCCACTACTTATTTTTTGGTCAGACGACACAAAAGAGGAAATCAGTTATGACAAATTGAACGTTCGGGGGTACCCCTTGTGCCGCTGAACTTGAGAGAGTTTGAACGACCCAGAAGTTGTTGCGGGACGTATACACTGAGCTCACAGTGACCGCGTTGGCTTCACTGTTTTATTAAAAACCTTGATAAAGTGACGTTTGTGGCTACAGCAACGTAGAAAACAATATCTGTATGGCGAGAGATCAACGGAGCAATCAGCAAGTGGCAGGGTAAATAGGGTGTGGCGTGAGAAGTGCTGGAGAGTGAGGACATATTCCCATGTATCACTGAGGTTGAACTGGTAATAAAATGAAAAGTATTATGGACTTCGTAAAAATGTTCAAGAACGAGACATTCTGAGCTGTATGTGTCGCGTTATTTAAAAAAATATATAAAATTAGGATTAAGACACATATTAGTCAATTTGTTGAGTAGTACAAGTACATAGTAAGTTTCTGTGAATATCAAATGCAAATACAAAGCGAACAGACTGAACATTTTAGGTAATTAAGTGTGTGTATAGTTTTACTTCAAATAATTTAAAATGTAAATTTCTTAGGATATTGAGTTTAGATATTCTATTTCGTTGATGTATCTCCCGCCCTTTATAACCGTCAGCACTGCTCTAGCCGTATCGCAAGTTCTCGGCGAGGAGAGCGGCCAGTGAGGTAATTTTTTGAATGATGTGTGTTTATTTTTAGACCAACACATCCATTAGTAGGTTAGGAGTCAAGTACAACTTCAATTAATAACTTTTTCAGCATAACATAGAGGTACACATAAAAAACACAGTATTTGTTTTGTAATATGCCCCTATATTGTTTAATGCTCATCAATTTTTGGTTAGGTTACATTGTAAGAAAAAATATGTGATAAGTGTTAACTAAGCAAATAAATGATTGAAGAAAACTAGATACAAAATACCTTAGGGTGATAAAATATATTGAACCAATCATGTGCAGCCTATGGTGGAATCCAGTGGTTCTAGGATAAATAATATAGGCATAAGGAAGCAAGTAGGCTTAGATGAGAAGCTTATACATTATTTATCAAGACTGACAAAAATGTAGAGCTTATAAAACAATTTTGAATCACTCCACGTAATAACGTTTTCCGTTGGCAGTTATCTGAAAACAACACATTATAGGTTAAAGCGTACTGTGTTGTTACATGATCTTTGAAAGATCTGTGCAATGGGAGTGCATGACTGGATTTAGTTGCTTGGGCATACTACATTGCGAAATGACTGATTGTAAAAGAAAACTTAAGAAATAATATAAAACCATAAACAAGCAGAGTTCAATTTTGGAATTTCATGTTGTGTAAGTATACCTTTGACTAAAGCATACTCTGCTTATTTATGGTTTTCTATTATTTGTTTAGTTTTCTTTGACAAACAATAATTTCGCACTGGAGTATGTCCAAGCAACTAAATCCAGTTGTGTTGTTACATATCATCACAGGCCTAACCAGACCTCACTACTACCATGCTGTCATAACAAAGTTTTGAATATTAATGTTTATTTTTACTTAGTAAAAATGTTCACGTTAATCTTTATAAAAATCTTCAAATGCGTTGCAAACCATTTAAACTTCAGCCTTGGCGCCTTTCATTCCGGGAATATTAAAGAACGCATTTATTTTCAAATATTCCCAATCCACGAAAATATGAACTTTAGGTAGATTGTCTGTCTGAGCTTTCACATATCGGCCAGTTACAGGCATCGTTAGTTACAAAATCATCCATTACACAGTAAAGCACGGCAAACAGCATTTTACTGTCTATAAATGGCATATTTAAGTCAATTTCAGTGAATGCCGTTTTTCTAGCCGTCCCGTATGACCAGGTGTGGTGCCATGACGGTAATCATATTGTACTTGCATTATGGAGAACACAGGTTTGATTCCCGACTCCAGCCGTGCATATTTCTATTTCCCATGCATGCCAAAATGACTCCAAGCGAATGGTAGGACGAAATGCCGTGGCTAATTCTTCCCCCAACTCTTGATGTAGTGCAAAGTAGCATGACACCATCTCTAATGACCTTGCTGTCGACGAGACGTAAAACCCACTTACCTTAGATTTGATTAGGTGAAGAACGCTTATTGCTACTTGTCGTAGACACACTCGACAACCTGGGGCCACACGTGGTCGTCTTAGCATCGTGTCTGCGTCCAGGCGCGGTTTACAATCAAATACAATTGGCGTCAACTGGCCCTAAAAGAACAAATCTTTTTCAACCAATCACAGGCTATTCTACGAGTAATGGGTGACACCGGTCATCGTCTCTCGCGCCTGGTTCATTTTTCAAGATTTTTTAATCATTGTAACATTGATTTATTTTGCAATATTCACAATGTATGCTTACATATATTCATATTTAACTCAGTTTTCCTTGAATTCCAATGTTATTATTAGCTATTAAAATTATTTAAATGGTCAAGTTCCATAAGTGACACTAGAATCCATGTACGCTTCCCCCCTCTTTTAATTCTTTTCTCTCACCCCATTGCTGGCAGCCGTTCAAGATGCCAGTATCACATGGGTGGCAAGGATGAAAACTTTCTTTACTGCTCACGGACTGTCCTTTCCTCACACACCGCACAACTTTTAATAAAAAAAAATACAATTCTACTGAATTCTACTTAATAACCCTCAAATGTATGCATGTATATGATAAATATTTCTTACACAATGCCCGTGTGACGTAGCCTACTGGCTAGGATTAACAAATACACGTCCACTTATTAAACCTCTTGATATATTTGATTTAATTGTTTTGTCAGCAAGATGTGTGTAATAAAAAGAGCTACTCAGAAACATACTACCATAGAATGATAATCGTTATACCTATATATATATATATATATATATATATATATATATATATGCCAGCACGATGAACAATGAACAATATCCATAACTTATTGATGATGTGGTTGGTGCATGTGGAGATGGCCACGCTTATTTCCATATTGAACCAGTAACAATTATTTGTCAACCTACCTGTGAAAAATACATAAGAAAATAAATAATTATCGTCGATCGAGGTGTTTGATTCATGATTGACATGCATAAACGTCCGTATTGTTGAAGATAATGATTTCGCTTGACAATTACAGTCACTGTTGTGTTTATCTCCCTTTAGTATTATGAACGAAATGAAGCCTGTTTTATAATGCAAACTACCGCCTTCTACTCTTACAATCCAATATTTTGTGTATTTTTGTTACGTTAGTGCGTTTGTTCGTGTTGCGAAGTAAACAAACTAGCGAATGTTCCCGTCGACACAAGTGAATATGATCAACTGATGAAGATGTTATTCAATTGTTGATGATGTACGTTATTAGATAACCGTCAGCTCTTCACTTCCGAACAATGTCGATATTCTTTTACTTTGGAAATTGCGAAGTAACAATTATTGAACATCACTACACCATATATAAAGCCAACGAAAACTAGTAATAAGACCAATAAATACGAAATAATTTGCGTTAAATTAGAACTTTCACAACTCTATACAACTGTACAGATCTCCAGACGGGACACATATTTCCCGGAAAGTTTAGTGATGAAGTGAAGATATTTTAGCTAACATGTCTCTTAACATCTATGTTTTAGCGCTGGTGAGGGGTGACACGATGTATGGAGCAGCGCCGGAAACGGGAAATCTCCGAGAAATCTCGCCGACCCGTTGCATCGCCCGGCACGATTCCCACAGGCGAAAATTCGGTAACCGACATCATCGGGAATCGAGCCCGAATAGCATGGGGCAAAGCGAGGGCTCTAGCCACTGCGTTAATCTCGGTCCCCAAAATGTAGTGATATTTTATGGCTTGAAGCAAATTACAACGCGTAAACTATACCAGTTCAATTTAACAATAGCATCGTACACAATTTTAAATCTAAATATAACTATTCATTAATTTTTTTTACATTTCAAAAAGTAATTTTAATGCTATGCATTTGCGGTATTGGCATGTTATTACTGAAGAGCGAGATTAGTGGCCCCATGCGGCTGTTCAACCGTAGCTGATTTGGTAAAACAGTACATGTCCCACTGTAAGATATCCCTTCCTATTCTGATAACAGATGCTCATCTTTCATACTGTTAAATAGCGTGTTGGTTATACTGGCTATTGATTTTTGAGTAAATAACTAATAAAAATTTTAATTAATAAAAATATTTTTATTTTTTAAAATGTGATTTTCAAACGGTACAATTTTTTTTCAGTCGGTATTGTTATATCCCAACAAGAATATGCCATACGCAAAACATTTTTAAAATTATTTTTTTCCCACTTCAACTTTTGTAATGAGATAAGGAATAACTATAAAGTCACATGTAAATCCACGTACAATTTTTCCCGTTTCGAACGTATATGAACAAGTAAGAATGACCTAATAACCCTACAACCCCTACTCAAAGCAGAATGAAAGAGTCGGCAGTTTCATATACTAGAGCTCGGGACTTGTAACAGCACGTTGTGTAAGTTCACCGAGTAGGGAGGGTTGTTGCTCCAGGAAATTGTTGTCCCCTCTCCCCTCGTCATGAGTCCGACACGAGGTCCCGGCACGACAAGCGCAAGTGATGGATTGGTCTCCGCAGCCGCGAAATCTTGTTAACTCGCCACTGCAGGTCGCCGGCCGCTCGCATATTGCCCTCTGTTAAGTAGCTGAGCAGACGCTCGCCAGGAGAGAGAGGAAGGCGCTCAGAGAAACGTTTACGTTGGAACTGTTTGAAAAATTACCTCCGCGCTGCACGCCAGTCAGGGATTCTCCTCAACCACCCCTACCAGTCAGAGTTTCTAGCCTTCTAACTGAAGAGTGTTTTCTTTAACACTTTTAGTACGTTCGCCGAACTCCAGGACTCTGACTGGGTACGAAAGAGATTAATTAATAAACAACTCCCTTGTTTATGGAGCTGCGTGAGGAAGGGAATGAATCTGTTCACAAAGACTGGCATTTATATTTGTTTCAGTATAGATGTGACTTCAGACTGAAAAAATATCGCAACTGAAGTTAAATTTGAACAGAAACTAAACTATGGAGCGGAATGACAGAAATATTTTGAAACAACTCAATTGTCCCAGCCAAATTATTTTCTGGTAAGCACAAAATTATTTTTGGTGACTACGATATGATTTGCAGCGGGAACAGAATTATTTGGCAAGGCCAGCACTAACAAAATCGTATGTAGTTGCCACACAATAGTTTTTTCATGTGGAGAGGATATATTTTAGTCGGCGATGTGTTGAGCACTAGTAAGTGGTTTGACTATTTCACTACCAGGGCTGCAACTTTATTCTAATATTAGAAATTCATTCCCGCAGCGCTGTAAATCCCACAAAAAATAGTATAACTTAAGTTTCTTTCTGTGCTCAACTTATGCAGTCTCCTTCATATTCCTGAATTGTCATTTCGACTAATGTAGAAATACCACAGGTAGTTTACTTACCTTTCAAACCCTTTATAAATTTTGAGTGTTTGACCCCAAATTCCTTACCTACAGTTAATTTTATATCTTAGAAATATTTTGTATTGATGCTGTAACTCAATTAATATTAATTACCCACGTCATTAGTACAGTTTCAATGTGATTCCAATTAAATTCACTTACTGAGTTAAAGTACTAACAATGAAAAACGAGTCTGTGTTCAAAATTCTTAATAGTTACAAAAATGTAACCGATATAATAATTATAACATATTTTATTTAGACTGCTGTAACTCCGAAAATACGACGTGAATTCGTAAAGTGCAAAGCGAGAGGCACACGACGGCCTTAACTTCACACTATCCAAAAATAAAATATTATGGTCACCGCCTAAGAGTCCCATAGGAAAAAGACTACGAGGAAAACCTTACACGCCAGTTTGACACGCAGCTAATAGAGGCGATATTCTTCTCGTAGAGCATGGTGTTCTGGCCCTTACCACTCCGCTGTTCGCAAGCTTGAAACGTGGAAATTTGACACCGGTGACGGCTCCTCTTAATATTTATTTATTGTTTGTAAAGTACAAGTATTTTCAAAGTAGCGTAACTTATAGTAAGCTACAGAGCTATATTGAACATCTGTAATAGCTTACTTACTATCCACAAAAGCCGAACAACACGAGTGTAATTATTACTATGCATAATGTAATATTAATATTCATTTGAATGTAACTTATCACAACACATAATTCACTGAACAAATAAAAATTATCGATAGAATTTATTTCTTTAAATATTGTCATATACCATTTATACATTTACACTACGATCGTGTGGATTGTTGACATGACATTTCACTTACAGATTTGAAATGTAGTTATATAATTATAGGCTGATCATGTGAATATGTACGGTTCGAATTGTGAAATATACTACGTCATTGAATCTGTTACACTGATCTGCTGTTTCTTACTTTTCCATCAGACAACACTGACAAAACAACGAACTAATTATCCAGTAAAAAAACATTACAAATTATTAGACCTGTGAAAATTTATCTGATTATAATTTATAATGTAGGCCCTCTACCATTCTACCTACTTCCATGGTACACTACTCTTCGGATCAACTTGGCAGCAGAAATAATGGTTTGCGACATTGAAAATAATAACTGCGAATTCAAATAAGAAAGCCCGAAAGTTAAGAGATGGCCTTCATTGACCTAAAATAGAGGTTTCAAATATGTCCAATTGTTTCTTAGACTTCGAATTTTCCAAACTAATTTGAATACCTGATGAACATTGCAATCGTTTTAATGTCTCTCTTTGAAAAATGATTCAGTCTAAATCCGAAATAATTAAGGTGACTTCAATTCACCGAAACAAGTTATAGATGATTCAGTGGCACTCAGTTCCACATTCTTGATTATTACAACGACTTAATTTTTTTATTGTCTTTCATTGGTGATTTATTTTCCCACCAAACGATTATTTTTCCTTTCTTTTCCATCTCACAATAGACGAGGAGACATCACGATAGAAAACAATAACTATCATAATTATCTATAACGTCTCTAATTTCCTACCAGGTTGAGGCCACAGAGTTTAAATTGGAAATGAATGTTAATGAAATCACTTCTCAGTGTATCAATTTTGAAAATAATACTTCGAAGCAAATATTATTACGCGCAAGATTTCTTTTAAAATCCTGCAATAGGAAAGAATTTAAAAAAAACCAGCTTATAATTGTTAGTGAAACAAAAATGATTAAACTGAATTTTTTAAATTAGGTACTGAACTAAAATTTTGAAACGTTTCTCACTGTGATAGTATTCCCAGAGAAATTTCACAATAACTAATTTTTGTTACATAAAACTTACCTAGTTACAAATATTTTTTAACACTGACTTTAAAAAGGTTGGCTGCAAGCAAAGTGACTAAGATTAATTACATACGTTAGCGTTACTATTTATGATGGCCGCCCACTTGTCTTAAAACAAGTTATGTAACATGTTATAAACTAGTACATTATTTAAAACCTCCTCGGCGTACTGCAGTACTACTGTCCCAAAACTGCGTTTACACCTGAGTTGGCGACATGCTGCTAACATGTCATTGCAACATGTTGCTAGAAATTCTAAACACGTTAATTTTATTTCGATAACATTTTGAGGGAAAATAAATGGCATCGAGTAATATTATTTAATAGAAAACTTTAATATCACACAACTACAGAGTTTTGTTTTATTATTATCTGAATAAAACATAAACATATCCAAAGATTTATAGTGTTGCTTCTACCTCTATGCTTGTAGCGAGAATAGTTTATATGTTGTGTTGATATGAGCATTACGTATCTATCTCCAACACTCTCCCTTAATGCGAATATGTATGTGCGGTTACTATGTCTCTTTCATTCCCATAGCTTCGACAAAGGTGTCATGTCTCTCCCTCACTAATGATTTCGTCAAAATGTCGGCTATCATGCTTTCTGGGATGTGTGTCGTAATTGTATATCCTTATTTATTACAGCCTCCTTGACGAAGTTGAATTGTATTCGGACATGTTTTTTTCTGTCGTGGAATGTTGTTGTTGTAAATTGTACTGCTCCCTGGTTATCGCAATATATAATTCCTTCTGATAATTGTGGGGTTCCAATTTCACTAATAAGTCCCCGTAGGTATATTGAATCTTTTGATGCCTCGGTAAACGCCCTATATTCAGCCTCAGTTGTCGATAATGCCACAGTCTGTTTGTTGTTTTCTTGATTTCCAGCATGGAGGTATTAGTCTATGGAGTGGAAGCATTTGAGCAAATTTGAAGCCGGCCAACAGACGACGTTTAAAGACAAGGATAGAGCTAGTGGTGGCAAAAACATGTAAACATAGCATTGAGCTGAATGAAAATGTTTTAGTTTTTTGTTAACTTCACATTATGGTTAAAATTGTGCAGCTCTCGGCCTTACAAACAGATTCGATCGTTGCGGAGGATTATCTTTGTACAGGTAAGAAACTTTTATTTAAATTCATCAAGTCTATAAAGTATATACACACAGCGAGGGCTAATTCGGTTTTATTTATATTTCTGAAGCAATTGTAAACTGCTGTGTACGATTCAAATAGAGAATTTGCTCGGATTTTTGTAATAAATTACATAATTACATTGCTTTCTGCTATTGTTTTGCCACCCAAAATATGGCGACTCATGAAAAATAACGTCCTACGCATGCGCAGTTCGAAAATGTTCGAAAAGTATCGGCTTCACACGATTACCATTGAAATGTACGGCAGATGCCACTCCATAGACTAATACCTCCATGATTTCCAGCTGATAGCGGCTCCTGCAAGTGTGAATACGTATCCGGGGTACGATCGTGAGTCATCGGCGTCATTACCCCAATCAGCGTCGGCGTATCCGACTATCTTCTCACCTCGTTTGTTATAGACCAAAGCTCGTCCTGATGTTCCCTTTAAGTATCTTAGTACTCTTTTCGCAGCTCCCCAGTGCTCCTCTTTAGGATCCTCATTTAATTGACTCAGTACGCTTACACTGTGCGCTATATCTGGTCTCGTAGCTACCGACAAGTACATTAGTGACCCAATGAGTTCTCGGTATTGAGGATTTTTTGTTGTCTTGTTCGGGTCTGTCCCAGTTCTTAATCTTGATGTTGGATTTGCCGACGTGTGTTGTGTGTTGTGGGTTGCAGTTCGTCATTTTGAATCGCTCCAGTAGCTCTTCGACATATATTTTCGGACTTAGGCAGGTTCTGCCTTTTTCTTGTCTGAATTCGATCCCTAGGCAGTACTTGGCCTCGCCCAAGTTCTTGATTTCGAACTCTTTTCTTGAATAAAATTTTGAATTTTTGGATCATTTCGTCGTTGTTTGACATCACGAGTATGTCATCTACGTAGACCGCTACTAGCAGAACTTTCTCTTTGACACTGTATTTGAATAGGCACGGATCTGAGATGGTTCGTTCGTCCTAATTTCTTGAGTGCTACTTTCAGCCGATCGTACCAATTTCTGACATATTGTTTTAATCCGTAGATCGCCTTGTGCAACCTACAGACTTTCCTACCTTCTCTGAGGCTTGTTAACATTCTTGATGCATTTGAAAGTATCGGCGAATCTTGTTGTTCGTAGCGAACTATGTTCTCCAGTGCTTCCTTCAGCATGACTGGAACTTCCATGTATAGTTCTTCGTCAATGTCCCCGTAGAGGTAGGCCATTTTAATGTCCATTTGATGCACTTTTGTTTCCATTCTCGTCGATAATGCTGCTAGTAGTCGTACGGTCTCCAATCTTGCTACCGGTGGCGCTGTCTCGTTGAAGTCGAAACCGGGTCTTTGCGAAAATCCCCAAGCTACTATGCACGCCTTTTTGCGCTCAATTTTTCCTCCGGTATTGATCTTATTTTTCAATAAGAGTTTAGATCCGATCACTCTCCTTTGCTCTGGGCGGTCTACTAGCTCCCATGTTCCATGTTTGAGGTGAGAACGAACTTCGTCTGCAATCGCCGCTCTCCACTCCTGTGATTGTTCCCCGCGTAGTGCTTCGTCGGGCTCTATGTCGGTCATTAGGATTTGTTCCTCGATGAACCCTGCATTCATGAATACCACTCCTTTGTCGGTATTGCTTTCAGTTTCTCCGGGTGACTTCTCTGTTTCATTTGAGTCTTTTTCGGTTTTAGTGTGTTTTTCTTCTTCGTCTCCTGGAACGAAAACTTCGTTTAATTCTTGGTTGTCATCACTCCATGATGGCATCTCTTATTCTTGTGATTTATTTTTGCAACTAGATGCTCGACTTGAAGCAATACTCGATGCACTTACATACCTGTAAAGTTTTCGAGGTCTTCCTGGCTTCCCAGTTCCTTGTTTACTTGGTCTTCCTCGTGTACGTGCTGGTGGGGGTTCGCTTTCGTGTTCCTTGTTTCTGGTGACTCCCTGGCTCGTTAGCATCTTCCTGTGGATGAGTGTATTCGATGTCCGATTGTATGACTCTTCTCGCTTTCATTACGTTCTCTTCTACTATTTGTACGTCTCTTGTTATGACGATTTTTCCGTTGTCGTTTCTTTGTACTCGATAGGCCTTGGCTGTCTCACAATATCCTACCAACCTTTCTTCGGTTGATTTTTCGTCGAATTCTTGACGCCTTGTCTCCTTTTTTCAGTACGAATACTTTTGCACCGAACACTCGCAGGTGTGTCAAGTCTGGCCTTTTTCCGAACCACAGTTCGTGTGGGGTCATGCCTCCATGGCTTCGACTAGGACAACGGTTATTTAGATAGTAAGCATTTGTAATAGCTTCTCCCCAGTACACTGTAGGAAATCATGGTTGGATTCATTAGGCATCTAGCCATGTCGACGATTGTACGGTTCATGCGCTCTGCTACTCCATTTTGTTGAGGTGTGTAAGGTGCTGTTAGCCGCCTCTTGATTCCCTCGTGTTTTAGGTACTCGTCAAACTGTTTGTTGCAATATTCCCGTCCATTATCGGACTGTAACGCCTTAATTTTTCGGCCGGTTTGTTTTTCCACGTAATTTTTATATGTTTTAAATGCCTCCAGTACTCCGTCCTTGCCTTTTAGTAGGTATAGTTCACACCAGCCGCTGTAGTCATCGATGAATGTTACGAAGTATCGATTTCCTCCTTCTGATTTTATCTCTGAAGGATGACATAGGTCTGAAAGTATTATTTCGAGCAACCTACTGCTCTTATTTTCTCTTGGTATAAAAGATTTTGTCGTCAATTTTCCACGGAGACATACGTCGCAGGTTGTCGTGTCCTTACTTAGAGGTTTTATCCCCGAGGCCTGACATCTTGAGAGGTTTATTACGGCGTCCATGTGCAAGTGTCCTAATCTAGCATGCCATAAGTTAGAATCTGATACATGTACTCTCCCTGTCACATTGTTCACTTCCTTTTCTGGTTCTGTCTGTTCCCGTAGGTAATACAGGTCTCCAACTCGATCTGCAACTAACTTCACTTCTCCAGTTAGGTCACTAACGATGGCATCGTCTTTTCTAAATAAAATCTCTCAATCATTTTGAGTGATTTTTTACACGGAGATAAGATTAGTTCTAAGATATTTTACGAGTAAGGTGTTACGTAGATTTAGATCGACATTACCTTTTTCTGTTGTTGTCTTGATGTGTGCAAGTCCTTTTGCTCTCGCCATCGTTGATGCTGCATTAGCCATGTTCAATGTTGTCGCACACTCTTGGACATCGGTTAGAAATTCTCGCTAGCACACATGTGCGTGGTGCAGCCGCTGTCCAAACGTCATCTCATTTTTGAAGTCACCTTGTTGACTTCTTCTGGTTGATCCACGACGTAGTGGGTCTCTGATGTTGATTCGACTTTCCTTGCGAATTTTTATTGCCGTTGTGGGCACTTATCTGCCCAATGACCAATTTCTCCGCATATGAAACATGGCTCGATTGCCTTTGATTTGTGTTTTGATTTTTCACTATGTAGATTTTTGTTATATCGCCCGCCGACATATAACACGTTGTTATTATGTGTGAGTTATGCAGATTTTCTACTTCGATTTTCGTCTAGTATTTTTCCAACTTGTGACTCTACGATTGGTAATTCATCGTTTGACCTAACTGCGCATCGAAAATTCTCGAAGCTTTGTGGTAGGCTTTTGAGGATTAACACTACTAGCATGTCGCTCGGTATTTCTATATTCTTACCTTCTAGCTGTTCAACGATGTTTATAAACGTATCCAGTCGTTCCTGGAAGTCGTCCTCTTCGTCGATTTTGAAGGATGTAATCTCTGTCAGCCACTCGATTTTTCTTACAGGTCCTTTTGATGCGTGGATTGACTGCAGTTTTTCCCATATTTCCTTTGATGTATTGCACTTGGTTATCGACTTTAATTCGGTGTTTCCAATTGATAGAATTATGTCGGCCTTGGCCTTTTCATCGCCAGCTGTCCATTTTTTGATCTCTCGCTCTGTAGTATTTGTTTCAGTGGGATACGGAATATCGCCGCTTACATAACCCCAACGGCCATGTTTCACAAGTATGGACTTCATCCGTATTTTCCAGACGTCATAATTTTGCTTGTCCAATAACTCAATGCGCGACATACCGTCTGCCATTTTGTTGTCCTGTTGCCACACGATCACTTCTTATATATACTTATTTATTTATTTTTTAAAATTATGTTACTTAACTTTACCTTATCACGATGCTGGGCCCATAACATGTGGGAAAAGTAGTATAGTTTAGTAGAAAACTTTAATATGAAACATATACATATCTAAAGATTTATTTGTACAGAGTTGCTTCTACCTCTATGCTTGTAGCGAGAATAGTTTATATGTTGTGTTGACATGAGCATTATTTATCTATCTACAACACATTTCATTGATCTAAAATATCGCTGACCAGAAATGTTACCAGAATGTTCCCGAGCGCTACATGTGAGCACCATGCCAGCGACACGCTAGTGGCAGACCCCCGCCCCACCTTTCTGTAGGACTTAATACTTTCTTATTCTAGGTAGGTTATTACACGATTACATTATCGAAGACCACAGAATATTTAGAAACGAAAAATTTTAGTTTTTAAATGTTATTAAAATGGGAACGACAACACGTAAGCCAAACCAAGAGTAATATTATTACTTGTTTAAGCAGTTTTCTTTAATTAAAACAGTACACGTTAGTTTGTAGGCTAAACATTCATAACTCCAAAACTAATGAGTTTGCATTTGTTCTTTTATCCACTATGCCTGATACACATGTAGTTACAAACATTTCGAAATTCAAATTATCACTAATTGTTTTGTTCAGTTACCATCTGAATGGATATGTTCCCTCGGCACTGAATTTTGGTGACTATTAAAGTAAGCACAGAATGCTTCGTAAATTTATCCAGCCAACCGGGGTAGTTTCATAGGAAGTGAAGGTACGATGTCACTCGGACGGCTGGAATACTCAATCGTCAATAAAGTATGAACTACTCATCATATTTCTACGAGATTTTTGCCGAGTATGTATTTTAACAGCGGACGTTTATTTATATAGCTCTATGCGGTAGTAGGCTTTTCTTCCGAGTGAAAAATTTAAAACTGTTTTTTAGAAAAATAAGGACTTGAAACCACAAAATCTACAAAAATGGAAAACTGTATTTTTATAGTTTTTAATATAATAATATCTAGGCCTCTATGATAACTGAATTTTAAAAATACTCGCCTTTTTATTTGAAAATTATTTTACTATCAGAAAATCTCTGAGCGAGAGGTTTTTTTTACTCAAAAGTAAAGCATATTACCGCATAGTGCTATACAAATAAACGTCCGTTGATAGATTATCTACTCGGCAAAAAATCTCGTCAAATTTTGATGAGTAGTTCATATTTGATTGACGATTGATAATTTGAGTGCCCGGAGCCTTGATGCTAAGAGGCATGTGTGAGCTAGCCAAGTGTCGGTCTTACAGCTCGCGGCTGATCGCGGTCATTATAGTCCAGTAGCACGCTTATTACATATATAACAATACGTGGCTATTGCAAGTGTCACTAGCCAAAGGATTGAATAACAGACGCCAGGATGAACTTTCCTGCATTGCCTTCGAAGCACTGAGCGCCAATGCCCTAACATTTATTATTTTTTGCCACTTTCACTATTTTTTCTCTCTAACGACATACGACAAGACGAAAGTAAAAAAGCTAAGTCTACAAATAGTAATTGTTTACCTTTCCTAGAAAAAATAATATTACCAGAACATATATTTAAAAAATTAAGCGTACGCGTGCAAACATAGATTTTACAGAAAACATCATACTAAATATTCCTCTTAAGAAGTTTTGGAGATGACGATAGCCAGTCCTACCTAACGGGCATGCTAACGTTCAGTACCATTCGTTTTCTCAGTACTACGTAAACCAAAGACACGATACCAAAATCATTTTCCAACAAACGGTGGCCTCTGCAGTGCCGGTGGTTGAAAATACGTTCGTTATTACTCTTACCACTGACCTGGTAAAGACTTCTTAATGTGTTTAGTTACGGCAAAGGCATTGGCAGCGTTCCATAAATTCATTAGATTAACCCTAAAAATGTTTAGTACGTATAGTTTGAAACGTTAAGTGTATCAGTAACGATTACGACATTCCAAACTACGGAAGCGTGTTCATCGCACAGAAGAATAATGTAAGAGTGCCATAGTTTGTTCTATATTACGTCACGTCTTTTATTAGAGCAAGTATTGTACATATTAGCAGTTTAAAGTGAAGATATACACGTAATTTCTAATCGAGAAGCATTCCGAGGTCTCGTACATTACCTATTTCGTATATTTAGACAGAATTCGTTATATGATTGAACACATTGAACGCATTATTAGCGAATATATAAATAGGAATTTTCTCAAAAATAAGTTGCGTTAGATTCTGTGCTCAATAACACACACACACACGCACACACACACACATACACACACACACACATACATACATATATATATATATATATATATATATATATATATATATATATAGTGAGACGCTCATTCAATCAGTTCTGTTTTGTAGTATGTTGTAAGTTATAATTTTGAATTAATAACGAATAACAGCTATCTCGAATAATACACGAGTTTATAAGTGTAATCTGAATATTTGTTAGGTGTGACGATAGAGTTCCACCAACTTGACGGTGCTAAGATTACTTGCCTTGTGATAACTTAAAGAAACCTATCTGTGGTTTTTCAGACTTGCGCATGAGAACCTCATATCGTTGACTTTACCATATTGTTATCGTAACTTTTATAAGGAATAATTCTTGTACAATATTCCCTGCTATTGCGTAGAAACTACCTTGTTTGGGAGTTTGAATTTAAAATCGAGCAAAAAATTTTTTGAAAAGTAAAACATAACTATTGACTACAAAGTATTCACGTTACCGTGAATAGCCTATACACAGTAAAAAAATAACGCAAGCTAGACGGGAATGCATAGTAATGAAGTACCTACAAAAATAGACAATATTTTGAAGATAAATCATAACATAAAGAAGGCTGTATTTACGTAGTTACAGGATGACAAACAAACGTAGGTAGCTGTTTGTATAGAACGAGTACTTAACTGTAAATCTGCATCAGGAAATAATCGTTTGGTTGGCGCAGCTCCAATTATCGCACCTAATTGCCAAATCGGTTTACGGGGTAACAATAACGTTTCACACAGTAATTGATTTCCGCACGCACGTGTTCGATTCTTACGCAGTAAAGTGGTGGCATGGAAAATAACGTATTTCGAAGAGAATACAATATTAAACTAACTGTTTTGTGGACACGCGTCATTACGAGCAAATTTAAAGAGGTGTAGAAAAACTTCAGAAATAAAAATAAATTACTAAATAAAAGGAAATGACAATATTAGCTGTTGCAAACAAACATCCAACACATGTTAATTTTGGAACAGAATACTGTGGTTTCATAAAAAACGACCGAAAAAAGTTATACGTATTTGTTGACGGCATTCGCATGGGTGTAATTATAGAGCATTTTGATTGGGGTGGCAAGGATTACCAGATAACTGGATTTGTTTGTATGGACATACTCCATTGCCAAATAAATGACTGTCAGAAGAAAACCAAAAGTAAAAATAAGACAAGAAAACATAAAAAGCAGAGTATGCTTTAGTCATCAGGATACATACACAACATGAAATTCCAAAACTGGAATATGGTAAGATAAAACAAGGAACAAAAAGGAAAAAAAGAAATAACAAATATATATATATATATATATATATATATATATATATATATATATATATATATATATATATATATATATATATAAAACCTAAGTTGACATGCGACACAACGATGAGACGAAACAAAAACACAAACAGAATTACAGCAAACGACACAACGATGAGACTAAACAAAACACAAAAGGTGTCGGACACAAACAGGAAAAACAACAAACAACACAAACGATGAGACGAAATAAAACACAGTTGTTTTCCAAACAGTCAGTATGAACGACGTTTCGGGAACTGGAATCTGTTCCCGTCATCAGGTAGACACACAGGGTTCAGGAACACGAGTGCGACTGATGAGGAGACTCCGCCGCCGTTTCCTCATGTGCCATCCGGGGCCGTGCTGTCGCGAGACCGAAAACCGAAGCTTCCATAACTCGCTGGGTGTTTGTAAAATCAAATGCACCCCGACAGTCTAGTTTCAAATCATTGGAACGGCGGCGGGGTGCGTGTAACTGTTTTAGCTGGGCTCCGGTCCCGTATTTAAGGCTGGAGGGGAATTGTTGCCATTAATAAAATTACGTGTTTGTATAAACGGCGGGGGAGTTAAGCTCCCCTCCAGCTAGGCTGGAGTGATGTAGTGTCGTGATGTCTGTATAGTGAGGTGAGTGTTGTCAGCAAGTGGCTAGCTAAACTCGTGTAGTAGTAGTGCGTGAGTCCCTACGACCATGAGAGCCGCTCCAATCAATCCCAGCCTGCTAACTGAGGATCAGGCCTGATATTCCCATGGTTATTTCATCGTGTATTCGTTTGTGACAAGAGGAGAGAAAACCGTTAATATTTGTTAATGAGCGCTGAGCTGTGAGATGTACATCGTCTCGACCTGAAACAGAGAACTATCAGGTCGATGTGTCGTTAACATGTTCCCTTAATATACACACTGTCCCAATAATACAGTTTTTAATTTTATTTAATAAATTAATTTTTTCATTAACATATTTTTTACAGATCAAATCACCTACTAGGAAAGTGAGCAGCTTGAAAAGTTTAGTCAATAAAAATAAAGAGAAAAAACTTCCTGTTGGAAAGGAACAAATTATATTAACTCACAAATAGTAGGCCTTCATCTAAGATTAAGCAAAAATTATCTAATTACTATCTAGACAGTGGTGTGTCGTGTCACTGTAGAGTAACAAAGTTTTTTTTTTTTGTTTTTATATATTTCTTTATTTTTTTTTATTTTTTTTTATTTTTTTTTGTTCAAAATTTTTTTTCTGAATATTTTTAATAAACTATATGTATGTACAGTACCCCTCTCCTCTCTGCCATGGACTGGTGTGCATGCCCTTGACCTGGTTCACGAGCGAGGCTGGGGCCGACCTCTTACTCACGTCCCTACACAGCCAGCCCCTGACAGAGCTCCTCATGTGTTTGTGTCGTGTCTGCGTTGTATGATGTTACGTGTAGACGGTGCGGTGTGTGGTTTGAATGTGCACTGCGTTACTGGGTTGAAAGTTTCGTTTAGCAGCCTTTGCGCCCTGACCGCCCGGCCAACCAGCGCCCAGCCCCCACGCCTCGATTGGCCGGCCAGGCCATTGCACTACTGGCTTTCGTGGCTGGTGTAACAAGAATCACAGTTTTGGTTTTTTGTATTTTCTGTGCTCTGCGGGGTTATAATTTCCTAAAATATTAATGTTTGGATTGTCATGATGCATTAAAGTGTTGTAGAAGTTATTATTCTTTCCCCGGATGACTTCCGCGATGTATGAAGTTCTGAGCAACCGGTGAATAGTTTCATTTGACGTGTATCTGTCTTGGTCTGAAATTACTCTAAGATATTTGTTTTGTATTCTTTGAACTTTTAATAAATTACTGTTGGAGGCGTGGCCCCACACTTCACATCCATATAGCAGCGCCGGGAGGATTACTTGTTTATATAGAAGTAATTTTTTGTTTCTCGGGAAGTTGGGTGCTATAAATAGTGGGTATAGTTCTCTTAACTTACCTATCGCTGCTCCGCAGATATTTGTAATGTGTGGGCCCCAGGTTAAAGTTCGGTCTAGTGTTATTCCTAGGTATTTAACCGTTTTTGTGTATGGGATGTATTGGTTAAAAAGCTTTAATTGCGTGTTTGGTTGTGTGCATTTTTTAGTGATAATTAATGTGTTAGATTTGGCTGGGTTTATTTTAATTCGCCATTTAGTGTACCACTGTTCTAGGGTTGTTAGTTGTCTTTGTATCGCTATTAAGGCATATCTTAAGTTTGCATGTTGTTTAATTACTGCTGTGTCGTCGGCATACATTTGAATATTAGTTTCTGATTGTGGAATGTCAGCCGTGTATATATTATACAAAAAGGGGGAAAGAGCTGAGCCTTGCGGTACTCCTGCAGTTAATGTTCTAATTGAGGATTTTGCGCCATCTAAACTTACGTAGAATTTGCGGTCGTTTAGATAATGACCTAGTAAATGTATATATTTTATAGAGATATTTGTGTTTATTAATTTTTGAATAAGACCTGGTAGCCACACTTTATCAAAAGCTTTTTTCTGCGTCTAGGAATGTTATAACTGTATATTTTATATAATTATCGTTAAATCCGTCTGTAGCATCTTCAATTATTTTTATTAATGGATGTATTGTGCTGTGTTCTACTCTGAAGCCGTATTGATTATTTGGTATTAGATTATTAGCTTGTGCGTGGTCTTGCAGTCGGTATAATAGTATTTTCTCAAATATTTTGCTCATGCTTGGGAGTAGACTGATTGGTCGTCTGTTTGCTGGATTTGCCGCGTTTTTGCCGGGTTTAGGTATAGTTATTATTTTCGCAAGTTTCCATTGGTCCGGGAATCGTTTTAGTTTTAGCATAGCGTTATATATGTTTAGAAGATATTCGATAACGTTGAGTGGAAGTTTTTTTAGTGTTTCGTATTTTATATTATCCGATCCACCCGATTTGTTGTTTGGTCTTGTTTTGATTACTTTCATGATTTCAGCAAGGGTGATTGGTTCAACTTG